>JASANA010011726.1:0-17817 GCA_030248095.1 Ptycholaimellus sp. GST1_10 | reverse complement strand
TATGTGGTACTTCGTTCAGTTACGTCCTGCTGCTCAGGACAAGCCCAAGCTCTGGCGAGTGGATGGAAGTGCCATCTACTGCACCTTCTGTGATGACAACCACTATCCTCGTGACTGCACCAAGTACTCCACCCCTAAAGCTTTGCTATGACAGGCCAAGGAGATCCCCTCTGCCTCAACTGCCTCCAACAGCACCACGAGGCCAAGGGACTGCTGCAACAAGGGCCGCTGCCAGGAGTGCCAGGCCAAGCACCACACCATCCTCCACTCCACCCTCCGGCCAGCCCTGGCAATGCCTGCGCCGCCCTTGCCCGTCCGATCCGACTACAATCTCCCCTACACCCTCCACGCCCTCTGTGCTCTCACTGCCTACAACCCAAAGGCAGGGAAGGGAATTGGGTGGAGCTGTTGGTGGACAACGGCTCCTCCTTTACCTGGATTACCAGGGACTGTGCCTCGCGGCTGGGTCTACACACCTATGGCTCCACTCACGTCTCCCTCTCCACCACTGAAGGCACAGAAGGAAGGCGTAGGTGCAGAGGACCTTGTTGAGGTTGTTGGAGGAGTTGATGATCTGATCGTAGGCGCTCCAGACCTGCTCTCTGCCCGCTCCCACCACTCCCAGTGCCGAGGCCACCAGTATCTTCTTCTTCTTCTCTCCCAGCCAACTTTCCTCCTCTTCTGGGGTGTGGAAGGTGGGGTCCAAGAAGGCCACTGGGTGAGTGGCAGGCGGAGGAAGTTGGTGTAGTAGTTGGACTGGAGCAGAGAAGAGAGGGCCTTGGGCTTAGTGAGTATGTCAGCGGCATTGTCCTCCGTGGGGACGAAGCGGCACTTGTAGCCCTTGAAGCCCTGAGTCAGCTCCTCCACCTCCATTGCTCGCCTCACCTCATATCAACGTAGGCCCACTGGATGCTGTAGCCAGTAGAGGACAACCTGGGAGTCAATGTAGTGGATGAGGTTGTTGAACTGGATGAAGGGGCCGAGCTGGTGGAGAGCAAAGCAAAGGAAGTGGGTGGCGATCATGGCCACCCACATCTCAATGCGTGGGATGGTGATGAGCAGGCTCTTGTGAGAGATGGGGGTGAGCTTGGACTTGGTGGCTAGGAAGACAGGCTGTCCTGCCTGGACCACGTAGGCGATGAATCTGTAGGTGCCCCTGCTGCCGTCGCTGTTGCGCGGCAGCTTCACGTTGTCCAGCTGGCTCAGCTCCCTCTCCAGACGCTGCCATCCCTCTTCCACCCCCTTCCCTACCCACTCCTCCCACCCCAGCTCAGAGGGCACTCCAGTCTGTAACAGGAGGCGAGCTTGGAGGAGGAAAGGGGCAAGGAGACCATAGGGATTGTAGAAGCGGGAGATGGTGGAGAGGAAGGCCTGCTTGGTGAAGGGGCTGTTGAGGTCGTCAAAGACGGGCTTGATCGGGCTGACAGAGTTGCTGCTGATGTCCCACTCCATGCCCAGATTGCGGATGACCTGCTTCATCTGCAGGTCTGGCTCTGGCACTCCCTCCAGCACCTCCGGCATGTCTGAGGAGAACTGGTGCAGATGGAGCTTGGCGGAGGCAAAGAGGGTGATGAGGCTGGCGATGATGCGCTTGGCGTCCTTGGGGTCAGTGAAGGGGAAGACACTGTTGTCCACGTAGAAGCTGTCAGCAAGAGACCGGAGCTCCTTGGGGCATAGTCCATAGCCAGCTCCTGAGTCAGCTGCATCGTCGCTAAGGCGCTTGAGGCAGGCAAGGAGGAGGTTTGGACTTGGACTGGCCCCCATCACCAGCCGGGCTTACTTGTCGACGTCGAGGTTGTGGTTGGAGAGGGGCTTGTGGCGGTCGCGTGGGAGGAGGATGCAAAGGAGGTCCTGGTGCTTGGGGCGGACGGCGATGCCGTAGAAGGCTGCGGAGACATCAGTGATGAAGATGTGCTTGCCTGCCCAGAACTTGCACTGTAGGCCAAAAAGGTTGGAGATGCAGTTGTCCCCTGTGCGCAAGCAGTCATTGAGGCTGATGCCCTCCGACGTCTTAGCGGAGCAGTCCAGGACTGGTCAGCACTTTGTGAACTCCACTCCGCACTTGAACACCGGCCAATGGGGAATGTAGTGGAGGAGAGGTGGCTTGGAGGAGGAGATGACGGGCATGATAATGCCCTTCTCGGCAAACTTGTTGAACTGGCTGTAGTGCAGAGCCATCTCCTTGGGGCTGTACTTGGACTCCAGGCAGATGCCGCGATAGAGAGCGCAGCGAAAGTTGGAGGAGAGGCGAGTGATGGAGTCCTTGATGGGGAGGCTGACAAGAAAGCGGCCATCCTCCATGCGAGCAATGTCAAACTTCTCACTCACTTTCTGCAGCTCCTTGTACTCTGCTGTGATGCCCAGGTACTCCAGATCCATCTGCTTCTTCAGCTCCTCCTCCACGCATCTGTAGTAGAAGAGGAAGGCCTGGGTAGGAGGGGAGGAGGCCTCGGAGAGGAGGCGCTGATCCACCTGTCCCTTGAGCAAGTTGCGGTAGGGGGTGAGGTAGCAGGTGAGGCCAGCAGCGACCTTGACGGCAGTGGCCTTGGGGCTGGTCACGTACTCGCTGTAGTTGGCACCAAGCAGGACATCTAGGCAAACATAGCATTGGGTGGAGGAAGGAAGGTTGAGGTAGTGGCTGGGAGGGAGCTTCTGGAGGAGGTCAGAGTGCAGTGCAAAGCTGCCCACCACCACCGGCGCAGCCACCTCATCCACCAGCAATGCGGCCACTGGCAGCACTCGGCTGTCTTGGCGTAGCAGCTCCAGGTCCACGTAGCGCGTCCGCACGTACTTGGTCTGTCCATTGCAGGTGGTGGAGAGGGAGACGTGAGTGGAGCCATAGGTGTGTAGACCCAGCCGCGAGGCACAGTCCCTGGTAATCCAGGTAAAGGAGGAGCCGTTGTCTGCCAACAACTCCACCCAATTCCCTTCCCTGCCTTTGGGGTTGTAGGCAGTGAGAGCACAGAGGGCGTGGAGGGTGTAGGGGAGATTGTAGTCGGATTGGATGGCAAGGCCGGCGCAGGCATTGCCAGGGCTGGCCTGGAGGGTGGAGTGGAGGATGGTGTGGTGCTTGGCCTGGCACTCCTGGCAGCGGCCCTTGTTGCAGCAGTCCTTGGCCTCGTGGTGCTGTTGGAGGCAGTTGAGGCAGAGGGGGATCTCCTTGGCCCGTCATAGGCAAGCTTTAGGGGTGGAGTACTTGGTGCAGTCACGAGGATAGTGGTTGTCATCACAGAAGGCGCAGTAGACGGCACTTCCATCCACTCGCCAGAGCTTGGGCTTGTCCCTGCTCAGGGCCTTTGAGGACTTGTGGGGCTGGCTGCTGGAGCTCTTCTGGTTACCGGAGCCCTTCTTGCACTTCTGGGTGGTTGGCTGAGGCAATGAGTGCGGTCCGGACTTGGCATGGCGGGACTGGCATGCTCCAAGGAGGGCTGCGCCAGAGGAGATGGAGGGAGGAGGGGCGTTGGCATCCAGCTCTTGATGGAAGCAAGCCTCCGTCTGGAGGAGGATGACGAGCTTGCTGAAGGAGGGGTCCGTGATGATTCCTGTCCATTGCCGCTGCAGCACAATCTCATGCCAGTTGTCTGCCGGCAGCTTGGTGGTGATGAGAGGAAGATGAGAGTCCAGGTCCCCAACGCCGAGCAAATGCAGCTGGTTGGCTGTGGCAAAGAGGAAGTCCGCGAGGCTGGACATCTGCTCCCAGCTGCCGAAGGCATGGATGGGCACGATGTTGTGCAGGGCCTGGATCAGCTTGCGCTTTGTTCCCGCCGGGTCCCCATAGGCCTCCAGCAGCACCTTCTTCGCATCCTTGTAGTCCGTGGCCTTGTAGTGCTGGCACCAGATGACCTTGGTGTGGGCTTGGCCTTTGAGGCAGGAGAGGAGGAGCTTCAGCTTGTCAGGGGCAGGCATGGGCTCCGGCTTGAAGTAGTACTGCCACCATTCCCACCAACAAGCAAAGTCTGCAAGGTTGACGCCATCAAAGAAGCAAAGCTTGGCACGCTGATGTCAGGATCCCACATGGCCGAGGGCCATGTCCAGGTAGGAGCCGGAGTGGCGGATGTCCCCAACAGAGGCGGGATTCCTGGCAGAGGCGGGATGCCCAGCAGAGGTGGGCTGAGTGTTGGAGGCGGAGGTGAAGGCCATGGCCGCAGATGTCGCAAACACCATTGACAGCACGCCTGTACTTGTCACCACCAGAGGTGGAGCAGTAGTAGCTGTAAGTCCCCCGCCTGTACTCACCACCAGTCCCATCAAGGATGAGGAGAAGAGTAGAGTTGAGGCAGTCATTGTGGTGGTAGAGGAGGAGGCAGGGGTGAGACTTGTGGAGGGCCCGACAGAGGCAGGAGCTCCAACGAAGGCGGGTGGATTGGGATGAGTGTCGGGAGGCAGGGAGGCGGTGGCCCAGTGAGGGCGCAAGGACTGAGAGGAGTGGTTGATAGCAGCCCGCTCTGCCTCCGTGTGCTTGATGTGCTCCTTCATCCTCTCCACCTCCTTATGCAGGGCCATGTTCCTCGTCTGTGCCTGTCCAGCCTCGGTGCTCTTCTGGACGAGAGAAGAGGAGAGGGCGTCGTGGGACTCCTGGACGAGCTGGAGGTCCTGGCGGAGGTGGGCCTTGGCTTCCTGGAACTGGCACAGGACCTGAGTCCCTTCGTCCTGGATGGCCTTGAGGTGCTGCTGCATCTCCTTCTTCACGCCCTCCATGGTGTGTCGCAGCCACTCCACCTTGCTCTGCATCGACTGGGAGGTGGACTCAGCCTGCTGACGGAGAGCTTGTTCCTGGAGAAGAAGAGCCGTCTGTTCCTGGTGGGTGCGCTTGGCCTCCTGTAGGGCTTTCTGGGTGCTGAGGTGCTTGGCGGCGATGGAGTCCAGGGAGGCCTGGAGCTCTGTGAGGCGTTGCTGGGAGCCCGTAGCCTGAGCCTGGAGGGCTTCCTTGGCGGCGTTGGCCTCTCACTGAAGCTGAGCAATGCGGATGGCGGGTGCGTCCTCCTCCAGCTCAAGGTTGTCATTGTGCTCCTGGTTGTCCTCCAGTCTGCCATCCTCCTCCTGGTCCTCCTCTCCATCCTCCGGCTCTGCATCATCAAGGTGCCCTGCGGCAGCCATCTGCTGGAGGAACTTGGACTCAGGGATGCCGCCGACGCAATGATGAAGGTGAGGGGAAGAAGCGGGTTGGGGACTGGCTCTCGCTCTCCCATCATCTCCACCCAGAAGTGCTCCTCATGAGGCTCTAGACTCGATCGATGGAAAGGAAGACCTGTGTGCTCCTCAAAGCAAGTGGGGCCAATGTAGGAGTACTCATGGTAGGAGGTGTGCTTGAGAAGGCCTTGATCCTTGAGCTGGAGGAGGAGAGGGCAAGGAGAGCATCCCATGCCCAACTCGCATGGTGGGCAGAGGAAGAGGAAGGGCCGGGTGCTCTCTGTCCACTCCTCTGGGGCGATGGTCTTGGAGATGGTGTGATGGGCCTCCAATGCTTGGAAGGTGGTCTTGGAGGCAGCTCCGGAGAGCGAGAAGGCGTTGGAGAGGCCAGCAAGGCAATAGATGTCCTGGCACTGGAAGCACTTGATCTGGTTGGGGAGGTGATTCTTGGCATTGCAGGCGTGGCTGCACTTGATGGGGTAGCACTGGGAGATGAGGGCAAAGCGGGAGAGGTAGGGCAAGCCCGCAACAGAGGCGCCAGGTTGCTTGGAGCTCATCTTCTCAACCTTGTTCTGATTCTGAGCCTATCCCCAGAGAGGGCTTTTGGGAAGGTAAGTGGATAGAAAAGGTTGATGAAGAGGAGACAAAGCTTGAGCTCGGCAGAGGCAAGCTGGAGGGAGAAGGTGAGAGGGTGATGAAAGAGTGGGAGACCTGTACGGCTGGGGGTCCAGAGAAGGAAGCTGAGGTTGTCCTTGAAGATGCTCTGGCCACCGACGAAGGTGAACTCCCTGGGTGACAGGCTCCACAGGCTGAAGGATGGAGAGGTCTCTACTCCTCCTCAGCTCTGATGCGCATTGAAAGGTTGTTTTTCTTCTCCTCTTTACTCAAGCAAAAAGTGTGTAATGATTGCAGGAGATGCAAAAGAGGGAGGGCGGGGACTTGGAATGGATGACGCGGAGGTGGCGTAGGGGGTGAGAATGGCACAACTGGCTACCATATACAAAACTGAGACGTTTCTGTCAACAATGGGAATCGACAAACAGTAGGACTAAGTCTCAACCACCGCGCTTTCCATCTCTAGCAGGCTTCCTCTGTGGACTCCAACTGCAGACCTGGAAACGGCAACAATGCAGCATCTGTCACTAGCAATTCCTTCACAGGAGTGGACTGTGCTCTGGAAATTGCTCTGTGGACTCCAACTGCGGTTTGAACTGCAAACTCAGATGCCTGTGGAAAGCCCCACCTAAGAGCTACTAGGAGCCAGCGGGTGACCACTACTCAGCCTAATTGCTACTCTTCTCTGTTGCCCTTATGGGGGGAGGCAGGAAGACTGCAAGGGCATGCCCTGCTACACTCTGCCCATCTTGCTGAGGAAGCGGGAGAACAGCAGGAATCAATGGCTGGGATGGCCAACATGGGAGAGGTCGTCACGTGAGAGACTGGCAAAGTCTCTCGTTCCTTCTCTCTTTGGAGGCACAGCAGCCCATTAGTTACTCTGCAAAGGCCTAGTACACCTTTTGCCACCTCAAGCCATCGACGGATGGGAGGAGGATGCAGAGGAGAACGAATTTGTTCTATGGAACTCTGCACTGACAAGCTCAGAATTTGCAACAGTGCAGGCCTACCAGGTGGCCAGGAATGTGCCCAGCCTTCTAGGTGGCTGGTTATCAACATGGGAAGGAGAACGGAACAATAAACCCTCAGCACCCATCAAGGCCTACCCGGTGGCTGATTCGGCAAGTGCAGATTGCTAGGAGTCTGCTTTGCAGCCAAACAAGTGGCTGATCTCATCAGTGCAGGCCACTAGGAGCCTGCCTCACAGCCGAACAGGCAGCTGACTGGAGGAGCACAGACTACTTCGAGTCTGCTTCACAGCCAAACAGGTGGCTGACTTCAACAGGCGCAGACTAATAAGAGTCCATTTCACAGCCAAACCAGCAGCCGACTAAAAGTGCAGGCTACTTTGAGCCTGCTTCGCAGCCAAGCAGGAGGCTGATCTGACAAGTGCAGACTACCAGACGTCTGTTTCGAAAGCCTAAAGTGGCTGCTTCAAGAATTAACTCTCAGCTCAGTGCGGCATATTATGACTGTTTTGACAATGCATAAAGTGCTTGGCAGTGATTTCTGGGCAAGCAAGGGCTTGGCCTCAAACACAGCCAGCTTCAGTCTTTGCCTCACTTTGCCGCCTGCCCAGCCCTCCTACCTACCATTCAGCACCCTGCAAACTCCCCCCCCCCCCCTGCACCCCCTCACTGTACACTCTGTTCTTCTGCGCCACACACACTCCCCTGCAAACCCCCTTGCTTCCACTGTCAGGAACCTGCTCCCCCAGTCTTCACAAGAAAGGCGGCAAGAAGAGAGGGCAGACTAATTGCCCCTCCCTCCATGGGCCTACGTTTTTGTGCCAGCTGCAAAAAGCAGCCTCCAAGGAGCAGCAAATGGTGGGCAATTAGTGACCTGCCCTGCCACCACACCCTTCTTTTTGCCCCCCCTCCAGAAAAAGCATCCTCCAAGGAGCAGCTAAGCATGGACAACTAATGACTCTGAACTGCCACCACCCCTGCCTTTTTGTGCCCCCCCCTCTTCCGCAAAAGGCGGCCTCCACAAACACTGGCACCCATTTGTCTGCTCTATATGCCCCACTGCCTCAGCACCAGGATTGTTTAATGATCCCCCTCCCTCAACCTAATTGCCCTATTTGTCAGCTTTACACACCCTTCTTCCACATGCACTGGTTGATCGTGCAAAAGGGGGGCCTCCTTTGAAGCATAATGGTGATAAATGAAGCTGCAGTTTTCCACCAGCGCTCCAGAGAAACAGGCCTCCGCCTCGTCCACTGTGGCCTCCACACACACAAGAGCTTGGAAAACCTTCCCCGCTTGCCCTCACCATCACCACCTCCCCTTCTCCATTTCCCGCCCCCAGTGTGGGGGAGGATCGGAGGTACCCGACCACTACACCAGCCTCAGTCACTCCCTCTCATCATCCCACCTCACCTCACATTCAGCCCCAGACTTCCCACTGATCCTAGCTCTAAGTCCCAGCTCTAGCCCCACTGCGACCCTTTACCATCCCCATCGTCAGCGGATGCGCTTCAACAGACCACCATCAATGACCTCCAGCTCTCCACATCAGCCCCAGCCATATTTCTCATTGAGAAATATGTCCACTGATACCCTCCAGCAGCCAACAGGAGACGAAATAGACACCACACCACACCAGGAGGAGGAGAGAGAGGAAGGCAAGGAGGTAGGTGAGGAAGAGGAGGAAGGAAGAGGCAGTTCCAAGTTGGGAAGGCAGCAATCACACCCTTTGAGCAAGCCTGCGGACTTGGAGATCCTAGGACACTCCAGACCCATACGAGGAGGCCACGACTTCCTTGATCTCCTCAGGGGAGGCAAGGACCATGCAGTAGGACGCCGAAGGTCTCCTCGACAAGACCAAGAATCTCCCAGCAACCGCCGACTGTCACCAAGCTGCAGCACCAGGTCCCCTACGCCAACAAAAACCAAACAGGACCTACAGGCAAGGGTGAAGACACTGGAGAAGACCTGTGAAGAGCTCCAGAGGCAGTTGGCCAACACCGAAGCCAGGAAGAAGAAAGCCGTCCAAGCCCTAAGCAACAACTATGTGGTCAGCCGCAATCAGGCAGGCCAACTCTGCGCTGCCTTCAAGAGTCTCCAAAGGCTGCGCTGGATAAGCCCTGCACTACAAGACACTTACAAGCAAGTCCAGTCCCTGGCAGCCATCATTAATTGACTGCCAGATGTGGACTGACTGCTGGAGACTCCGGTGAGGTTAGATTGATCATGGTGTCCAGAACCTCAAGGAACACCATCCTCTTCAGCTCGCTCATGGGGAGGGGTGACACATGCCAGAGACATCATGCGCAGATCATCACGCACCAGTAAAGGAGTTCAGGTAAATCACTCTGAGCAACTATGATCACTTCTTCTCTCGACCATTATGTCTTCAAGAATCTAACTCATCTACCCATCCCAGAGAAGCAACGGGGAGAAAGGAGAAATGCAGCTCGATCAGCACCACCAGACAACATGCAAGTGGGAGAGAAAGGAGACAAGGAAAATGCCTGAGAGAGCATCATACAATTGCACTGAGAACTTTTCGGAAACCCTAATTGACAAGAGTCTCAAATCTGCATGACAATTGACGCCACTTAGCACACCGCGGCCTCACCTATTCCTTTCTCCAATTGGACTTATCCGTGTGGCGTTCACCTCTTGTCTAAACAAGCTAAGGCTGAACAGCCTATTGTAGCCAGAAGAAGTGACAGCTGACAGCATCGCCAAACCTATTCTTCCAGGAGAACGAATACTGATGACTAAACATCATGGCCGCTCACTCAGTCTTCCACTGTTCGGACTGTCAGAACATCTTCAACATCCTCAAAAAATTCAACTGCACCAAGTGCCAACAACACTACTGTCTCTACTGCTCCTGCGGGGACCTGGATCAACTCTTAGGACTGGAAGAGGCAGAGTTGGTGTTAACAATCTGTCAAAAGCTCCTCAACACCATTCTGGCAACTTACAACTGCCCAGGATGCTGCCCTTTGCCATGACCCTTTGCCATGCAACGTCGTGGAGCAACTGTTCCTTCAAGGCGTATTCCACCCCAAGAACGTGGTGGCACAACTCGCAGAGAAAGGGGACGAACACACTTGCTTCACTAGACTAGACTGATCCCTCAGAGCCAGGCCATGACGACTGAACAACACCGCCACGATCACAATCATGTGCCACCTTTGCAAGATAACTGGAAGAAGATGGGATCACCACCTAGTGATATGACACCACATCTCTGCCTCAATCGCAACGTGACCTGGCTTTCAGAGTGCATAGCCCAAACCCAAGCACATCTGGACCTCCTGGTGCTTGACGACCACCATTGCCCAGGCTTCAAAAAGCTGTGGCTCAAACTCCTACATTGTCGGCAAGAAGTCATCAATATAGCAGACAAAGCTGCCACGGCTCACCTAAAACAAGCAGCAGCGGCTATGCTCAACCTAGACGCACCTCAACCGCGCAATCTCACCACCATCATACATCCATCCATCAAGGGACCATGACCATGCCTCCCATAGTGGCCCACCCAGGGACGACCTCGTGGTACCCAATGAGAGGCCCACGCACAACCAGGGCCAAGTCCCTTCAACTTCACCCATCCAACGTGTGTCGCCCTTGCCACTCCAGCCAGCCTGGTATTCCTTAACCCTGCCTACGCGGAGGACCAGGCTGCCCAACGAAGGCAGGACACCACTCTGACCAACACCGCACAGAACCTAAACCATCCTTGCATTCATGCAAGGGGGTGAGAACAGCGGAGCACCCTTGGAGCAAAACACCCAAACCCCCATGGCCACAGGCAGAGCTGGAGAAAACATTGGCAAGACCCCAAACTTCTTGCTCACATTCTGCCCCACCCAGAGGGAAACAACGGCAGCAAACAAAGAAAGTCAGACAACAGCTCCATGTGCTAATAGGTCCAGGACGCCCAGAACAATGGGACACATCGGACCAACCAAACCAGACACCAGGGAGAGAAAGAGGAATGGTTGAGGCAAATGTCTATCACCCAACACATGAGGAATTGCCTCCTCAATTCAAGACCAACCCCCCCTCTGAGGACAAGCGTGCCACTACTGGTTCAACGGCACTCCCATGGCAGTTGTCGCCTGGGTGCAGACAACCCACCCTCCCCCACCATCATTTCTCCCACCAGCCCCAACACCCCCCCCCCCCCAAATCCCCCGCGGAGGAGGCATGAGAAAGAGAGCAGCTAAATCCTCCCTTAGGAACAAACCCGCTTCCCACAACACAGTGACCCATGCAACCACGGCTCCCACAACCTCCAATGACCTCCCCAGCATGACCATCAACGTTAGAAGTGGGTCCAGGAATGGGACATGGAATCCAATACTACCCAGGGCCAGGGACAGGGATGGCCCAGCACCCTCCAACACAACCGATGCATCTCCAACCGAGACAAGTTCCACATGGAGGACAACATGGAGGAGGAGGGATGAGTGGTTTTGCCAGACCTCTTCCCCATCACTACATCCTGCCACAACCGGCACTGCGAGATGGAGCGCCACAGCAAGCTCCGGAAGAGATCAGAGTGGCGTATGAACTTCCCCCTCACCCCCCTCCAGCCCCACCACAACCACAACCGCAACAGTACTACGCTCCCCAGCTGCCTCCCTGGTAACCCATGCAAGCCCAGGCCAGCCACTGGGGTTTGAATCCGGCAATGCAAGGAGTGGAAACAGCATCGTTGCAATACTGCCAGCAGGTCCTCCACCACCTGCTCCTCCAACAGGAGTGAGAACAACTGAGACAGACGCTTCCACCGATAGAGTGTCCTCGATTCAAAAGAGACCCTCTAGACTTGCCCACCTGGAAGTCCTCCTTCCTTAATCTCATCCACCATCTGACCAACTACCCGCATCGGCGAATTCAAATTCTGGGGCAGTGCTTAGAAGGAGAACCACTTAAGAGGGTGCAGAGATACCTGGCAGACCTGGGCAACTTTGACGTCATCCTCACCTTATTAACTTGGGACTACAAGAACCCCACTCTTCTCATCCACAAGCTAAGAGAGACATCGAACAACTGCCATCAGTGTCGGATCACAACCTGGACAACTTCATTGATCAACTCAGGTCCAGCTTCTACTTCCTCCATGTCCAGTGCCAACTACCAGAAGAGAAACTACTCCACTTGACACAGACATTGATGAGCAAGCTACCCTCCAGCATATACAATCGCTGCATCCACAAGCTCTGATCCATCAATCTACATGACATCAGCATCAACCACCTCATCCCCCTCCTTGAGGAAGAATCCCGACTACTCCAATCCAGAAAGATTATGCAGGCAGGATGAGTCGAAAGCCAACCCAACTCACGAGAACCCTCACATTCGACCAAACCCCAATCCAACGTCCTGTCTGCCAGCATAGAAAAGGAGATGGCCCCAACACCATCGCCGCATAGAGACCAGGCATGCACCTTCTGTTCCAGGGACCACAAACCAATTAATTGCCATCATTTCACCACCGCCAAACAAAGGAAAGATCAAGCAGCTAAGTTCCAATGCTGCTACAAGTGCCTCACTGAAGGCCATGACGTGAGCAAGTGTCGGTCACAGTACAACTGCCAGTTCTGCTGTTAGCTGCACCATCACTCTGCCATCTGCTACAACGCATTCCCAGATAAACATCAAGAACATTCCCTCTCCCACCACCGGCAGGAAGACAGTACCCAATGGAACACTAGTAGGAGTCCACACAACAGATAGCTATGCAGCCCAGCTTGCTCAGGATGCCTGAGTTGCTCACCATTGGCTCATATCACCTCACAAGCGGGAACTTCCTCTCCCAATCGGAGATCAGAGATGAGAAGGTCAAGGGAAAACAGCAGAAGCACAAGTCGAACAAATGAGCGGTCCAGACCAAATAGCAAAGAAGATGAGAAGAGGAACTGATCCTCTGCCTCCCCTCCACTCAGGCAACGGCAGGCAACACCACTCCCCAGACCAAGGTCCAGAGAAGGAGGCTTGCGCAGAGAAGAATAGACCAGGAAAAGGAGCAAAGAAAGAAAGACGGCCAGCATGATGGCTTCAGGAGTGAGACACCCGGACCCTGGACCCATCATGCTCACCTTTCCAGCTCAACTCCACTCCAAGAGCTGGGAAGTGGCAGTGGACGTCGCTTGCATCCTGGACTCTGGTTCTCAGATGATGGCTGTGTCCAACCGCATAGTGGAGCTACTAGGACTAGAGACACTGGATGAACAGGAGATCAACACTGGAGTCTTTGGACACAAGGACTGGCATCAGATGTGGATGAAGAAGGTGCATCTGAACATCCGCGTGCCCAGCGGCTTTGAGTTCAGTCTGGAGGCCTGGGTTCCAAAGGGAGAAGTCTGCCCACCACTCACCCTCGAGGCCCCCTTCATTGAGGAGGAGTGGGACCGGATCCCACAAAAGCATCCAGAACTATTGAACATGCTGCCACGCAATGGAGAAGACTTGATGGAAGTAGACAGGCACCACCTTGATGGGCAAGACGTGAACGTGTTTGTCCTAGCCACCACTGTGCCCTGGAGCAGTCAGCTCCAACCGGGACTCGCCATCTTTCCCAGCCCCCTAGGAAGCTTCCTCGTAGGGAATGCAAAATCACAGTTCCAATCAAAGCAAGGTGCCCATCCCAAACCAGTCTTCTTGACAAATGGGACGGGAGAACCAGGAAGTGAAAGCAAGGAGGAGCAGCCGAAGGAACAAGACCCACCCAACCATGTCTCGAGGAAGTCCTCTGACTTCCCCCTTACTCGTCTGTGACTACAGGAGGTACTCGGGAGCACTATGGATCCACTGGGGCAGCACCAAGGATCGCGAGATCGGATCCAAACCCTGGAGACGGACTTGAGGAGATTCGGCTACCCAATCAACAGTCAAGTCCAAGAACATCTTCACCGGTTCATTTGGATGGAACTGGTCAAAGCAAGGGAGGTAAACTGTCAGAAAGCAGAGGACAGGAATCGGTGTGGATTGAGCCACTGCCAAACCCTTAAAATAAGAGACCAGCATCACTCTCTTCATCCCTTACCATACTGCCAAAGGTCCAGCTCTTTACCCATCTGGAAGTCTAGCCCCCAGCACGAGGAAAAGACAAGTTCTGATGTTGGGACCATCAGAACGGAAGGACATGGAAAAGGAAAGGGAAGCCGACATGAGAGAGGGGATGGAAGCCATCACCATTGATGCGAGGTCCAGTATGGGCAGTGATGGGGAGTAGACACTGACAGAAGGAGAGATACGAGAAGACAGAATGATCGCTGTACTGAACCCACACCTGTGAAAGCTCCTGGCCTGCAATGCCCTGTGGAGGCCATGCTGCTTGAAGAACATGGTGGAAGCCCTCGGCGGTCAGGAGCCTGGACACTTCCTGCCCTGTCGACAGAGGAATAAGATCCGTCTACCATGGAACAGTGACAATGACAAGGTGGTTCCCGATTCTGTCCTTCCCGTCACTCACTTCAACATGCCCGTCAACCCCAACTTCTGCATATCCGATGCCCAAACCCATCAACTGAGGATATTCAAGGGATTCCACTCAGCGGAATCCATTGAGACAGACCCCAATGGAACCTACTTGAAAACCATCCTTCACTGCTGCCAGCATAGCAAACGGATGCATTCAGTCCAGCTGCAGTGCATGACTGCCAACATTTGGGACACACTGCCTGATCAAGTTACAACAGTGATGATGTGGGAGGGCTCCGTGGGAAACCTGGAGAAACCGAAGATCAAGAACTTGACAATCGGATTCATACCACCAGTACAAGAAGTAGCTCAACTGGCCACAGGCCTGAAGACACTGCAACTGTATGGGCTGTGGAGCTGGAAACCGTCACCCACCTCCTGCTGGACCAATTGACGTGGAACACCTTCTGCATAGTCAGGGGACAAGAAGATCTCCCACCAGAGAAGCAGACCCTACCGGGACTGCCTCCACCAAAGCTCAAACACCTTAAGTTGGACTGGTCAGCTCACTACTTCCTAGGACATCCAGATCAGGCACCGATGACCAAGCAGGACATCGTCCATGTCTCCAAGTTCTTGAGCCACGTGGACTTCCCCTTCATGATTGAGTTTGTCATGGATTGGGATTGGGATCCTTCACTCGTCTGGGATTGTGAAGGAACAGGCCCTTCATCCCATGCTCCTGAAGGAGGAAGTGAGGAGATGGTGATGAAGGAAGCTCCCTGACAGAATCAGTACGTTCAGAGTGAAGGAGCATTTGTTCATGCCCGCCCATTGGAGGTACGAGTTCAAGGAAATCCAGATGACAGCGGAAGAACAAGAACAGGAGTGGTGGCGCGTGAAGAGGCAGAAAAGTAAGGCTAGAGCCAAGTGGAGGTGAGCGGAAAGGAAAAGAGAAGTACAGAGGAGCAACACTCACCTCTCAACAATGAAGCCATCGCAGGGAGTCAACCAAGGATGCAGGGGGGAGTAGATGCTGTTAGCCCTATGCCTGTTCAAACCAGTTGGGGCCAAGCCCATTCCCCGGACTGCCGCCCATGATGAAGCCACAGCCTTCCTCTCAGCTCAAGAAGCCAGCCATACTCTCCTCCATGGAGCAAAGCATTAGAAGGATCAGTTGGAGCTGCCACCAAAGAAAGTGAAATACCAGCTCTGTCACAGACATAGCGGAGGAGGTTGGCCATTCCTTCTCCCAGAGCGAACAAGAGACTGTTCCCTCTGTGGGAAGCAAGCAGAGTGTTCCTACCACGACGTGGATCTGTGGCTACCTACTACAGAAGGACCTAGTGCGCCGGCCACAAAGTGTATTCTGGAGGTCACCACCACCACTACACAATGGAATGGCCTCACTTCCTTCCTCAACTGGGGCCTATCCAATCCCATCGAGAAGCTGAATGTACCAGGAGACGAATGCAACAGAGCTTGGACAAAGCAAAAGTTCAGGGGACTGATGCTGGTGCAGATGGATAAGTCCCTCTGGTCCACCAATCAATCTCTGCACTATGAGTGGCACTGCTGTTTTGTCACCTACGTCTACAAGACTATCAACCTCTACCTCCTCAAGGGGACAGTGTACGCGGGACAGTGTACGCGGGATGCCAGATAGAGAAGGAGAGCTGTGTCCAGCCCCAGTACACCATCATTTGGAATGATACGCCGGTCCTCACGTACTGTCCCTTTTGCTACTTCAGCAGCTTTGTGGGTGATGTGATGGGTTTCGAGTGCGCATTCCTCAATTGTCCACCACCTTCTCCACATATCCACCCAAGGACAACTTTCCGTATACCAAAGAGTCGATGAGATGTCTTCCCATGGACACTCTACTCTCCCTCAAAGGAGGGGCCTTATGCATCAATGGCACCAAGACAGGAGACGCCACAAAAGGCCCCGGGAGCGCCTCATCCCCGAGACAAAGGAAGAGGGAGAGGGCCCCCCTGGCAGCAGAGGAGAAGGAGAAGTGGGGGAAATGGGAAGAGTGGGAACAACTGACCGATGAACTGTTCAATGGTGCAGAGGAAGTAGACGGACTCGTAAGGTTCAGAGACGAGGGAACGGTTGTTGGAGATGATCCTACAACAGGCCGGCATGCATTGCCACACAAGAAGGAAGGGAAGGCGACACCCGAAGAAGCAAAGAAGAAGAGAACAGAGTAAGAGCTACCCATCTCAGGTCAGGAAATCTATACTTGTTCCCTTCCACCACCACGTGACCCCACTGGGGCTTTGACAAGGGGACCCGGAAGAAAGCTGTTCATGAGATGTTACTCCGCATTGAGAACTGGGCCCAACACCAAGATCCGGTGGAAGCAAAGCTACACTACATCATGGATGAAATGGTGGACATGGTGGAGTGAGTGGAGTTGAGCAATGAGCATCGGATGTGTATGCTAGAAGAACATCAATATCAAGTTCTGAAGCAGATGGTCCAGATGAGCCCTACCAATGGCATTCGCGCCCTCACTGGTTGCTTGGGCATCTTGGCTGAGGTGCAGGGGTCCGCCATCTACATTTTGCAGTGCCAAGAGGCAGAGGTGGAAGTGGTCTACCCGAATCACCAACTCCTGGGAGAAGAGAAATGCTACCTATTCCTGCCCGTGCACCTAAAGACCGGAGAGCTACTCCTCCTGCCTGATGAAGTGGGCACTGACCTGACCCATCACAGCTCCTTAGCGGACTGCCACCACATTCACCCCTTTCAGTTTGTGGATCCAGTATCAGCCTCTGAGACTGCTGCCTTCTTCAAGAACTTCACACACGGCTCATTTGCTATGCTCCTTCAGGTGCCCGCCATCCACCATCTACAACCCAACATTACTTACAACACACCAGTCCTCTTCAACTCACGACTAATGCCTCCATTTGCAGCTCTCGTCGCCTACTCATCAAGTATACCTGTCTTGGAGAGGAAACTCAATGGATTGACAAACTACACGAGTAACTTCTCCCTCGATCCTAGCAGCGTGGTTCAAGGAATCGAGGCTTATGGTCACGCAGTAGGAGACATAGTTGGGACTCTATCTGAGGGAGCCCAAGGATTGGCTAGTACTTCCTGGTCAGGCATCAATAACCTCGGCTCTTCTATCGTCAAACTGGTCGTCATGGTCATTGGGGTTGTTCTCACCATCTTGGCTGTCATCGCAGCTGGCGTCTTCCTCTTTTGGGCTTCCCAGTACACCTCTTGTGGGACCAATGCTCGGAGAAAGGCCAGGGAGTGTAAAGAACCTCTATGGGAACTTGACCTCTCCAGCTACCTTCCACAGTGGCTCCCAACCAATGTGACAGCGACGCTGGAGAACCCAGGTCCCCAGTTCCTTCTGGTGAAAGTACCATTGTCCTGCTCATCCTCAGTGATGGACCTCATCCGGATGGATCTCCGAGGAGAGGGGCTGCTTTCAGCCATGCCAACTCGCGAAACCACAGCCCAAGCCTGCACTGCTCATGAGGCCTTTCATGAGAGATCGATTGGGCCAGAACTAGAAGCCTGGCTGGTTTGTGAGCAAGACTCGATTGAACGCCATCGATGAGCTCAGTCCGTCTGCTGTCCGGTGACCCAAGCTCCTCGCAGATGTCACGCTCCCTGCGAGGCTCTCGGTTGACGCTGGCTCAGTCTCGCTCCACCACGC
>JASANA010011725.1:0-17514 GCA_030248095.1 Ptycholaimellus sp. GST1_10 | reverse complement strand
CAAGTCAACCAGGCAAGACGAGGCAACCAGGCAAGACGAGGCAATCAAGGAAGACAAGTCGGCCAGAGGAAGACGAGGCAACCAAGCCACACGAGGCAATCAAGAAAGACAAGCCAACCAGGGAAGGCGAGGCAACCAAGCCACACGAGGCAACCAAGGAAGACAAGTGAACCAGGGAAGACGAGGCAACCAAGCGACAGGAGGCAACCAGGCTGGGAGAGCCAACCAGATGAAGCCGAGAGGAAGAAGATGCTCCTTCATGCCCTATACGGCTTTAAGGGCCTTTTTTGATGAACTTTTACGATACCTGAACAACCCTGGAACGAAGCACAGCAAAGTCTGTCCAAATCCAAGCAAGGAGGTCAATTGGTTGGTTCCTGTTCTGGCTAGTGGATGGAAGCATGGGACAACGCATGGGATCATTGCCTAGGTATCCTTATGGGGATGGCAGTGATACAGGAATACAGAGGAACAGAATTCTGCGCCAAGATGCCTGTCTGCAACAACCTCGGTGGATACACCAGATTCGACAGCGAACGGATGTGTAAGCGGGTCTGTGTTAACAGAGGCAAAGGCTGATTCATGTCCCATTTGCAGTCTTGTTCTGCCCTGTCATTTTGCATAATGTGATGTTGCAATAAGTTTCTATGTTTCAATAAGTTTGCTGATTAGACTTTCGAACAAAAAGCGCAGTAGCAATAAAAGCGTTCCATGCCAAAGCTCAAGAAACACATTTTCAAACTAATCATTTTAAGGCTGCAATTTATTGTCACTTTACCAAAGACTAGTAATAGAGAAAACTTAAACTTGGGTGGTGATTGTAAATCAGCGGAAAAATATATTGCCAAAAGTTTGTATATGTAAAACTAATATCATATCATTTCTTTCAAATATCAGTTCTCTGAGGCCAAATATCATATCATTTGTAAATAAGATCATATACATTTGGATTAAATATCATATCATTTAGCGTACTGATATTTAAAAGAAATGATATTCGATTATGTAGAAATGTTGGCAGTTTTTTCCAGATATCTACTCCATTTCTGCTGCAGAAAAATTGCTTCCAAGCATGCTGCGTCAAGCCTGGTAGGTCTGGGCAACAGTTCGCACTAATGGAATATGCGCTTCAGTCACTTTCTGGCTGCTCACTTAACTATGTTTTCTTTCGAACTGATATTTGATGGGCACTCAATAACATTGTTTTGATTGCAAGCATTCGCGCCTGTCATTTCTTTTTTGCGATGTGACATGTTTAAAACTGGAAATGCATTTGAAACGCTTGAAAACGAGACAAGGAAAAGGCACCCAAACAGAAAAGAGCAGTATCAAATTCTGCAATTTTTGTCAACTGCTACAAAACGCAAAAGCTGAGTCCACCGAGAACAGGGGTTGTTCCCTTCTTGCTCTTTTTGTGTTTATTTTAAATATCATCTCTATTTTCTCTTCAGTTCAAACTTTTTCCCCATTCAGTGACCACGTCCAAGTAAGCTTGCCAGCATATTTGAATTCCGTAATTTAGAGCACGTTTCTGGGAATGAAATCGTATACCCTGTGTTATAGCGTAGGGAAAGTTTGGATGAAATTTGTTAAATATCAGACCCCCATGTTTCAGTCAAATATCAGTTCAAACTTTTTCCCCATTCAGTGACCACGTCCAAGTAAGCTTGCCAGCATATTTGAATTCCGTAATTTAGAGCACGTTTCTGGGAATGAAATCGTATACCCTGTGTTATAGCGTAGGGAAAGTGTGGACGAAAATTGTTAAATATCAGATCCCTATGTTTCAGTCAAATATCAGTTCAAACTTTTTCCCCATTCAGTGACCACGTCCAAGTAAGCTTGCCAGCATATTTGAATTCCGTAATTTAGAGCACGTTTCTGGGAATGAAATCGTATACCCTGTGTTATAGCATAGGGAAAGTTTGGACAAAAATTGTTAAATATCAGATCCCTATGTTTCAGTCAAATATCAGTTCAAACTTTTTCCCCATTCAGTGACCACGTCCAAGTAAGCTTGCCAGCATATTTGAATTCCGTAATTTAGAGCACGTTTCTGGGAATGAAATCGTATACCCTGTGTTATAGCGTAGGGAAAGTGTGGACGAAAATTGTTAAATATCAGATCCCTATGTTTCAGTCAAATATCAGTTCAAACTTTTTCCCCATTCAGTGACCACGTCCAAGTAAGCTTGCCAGCATATTTGAATTCCGTAATTTAGAGCACGTTTCTGGGAATGAAATCGTATACCCTGTGTTATAGTGTAGGGAAAGTTTGGACGAAAATTTTTAAATATCAGATCCCTATGTTTCAGTCAAATATCAGTTCAAACTTTTTCCCCATTCAGTGACCACGTCCAAGTAAGCTTGCCAGCATATTTGAATTCCGTAATTTAGAGCACGTTTCTGGAATGAAATCGTATACCCTGTTTTATAGCGTAGGGAAAGTTTGGACGAAAATTGTTAAATATCAGATCCCTATGTTACAGTCAAATATCAGTTCAAACTTTTTCCCCATTCAGTGACCACGTCCAAGTAAAGTTGCCAGCATATTTGAATTCCGTAATTTAGAGCACGTTTCTGGGAATGAAATCGTATACCCTGTGTTATAGCGTAGGGAAAGTGTGGACGAAAATTGTTAATTTTCAGATCCCTATGTTTCATTTAAATATCAGTTCAAAATTTTTCCCCATTCAGTGACCACGTCCAAGTAAGCTTGCCAGCATATTTGAATTCCGTAATTTAGAGCACGTTTCTGGGAATGAAATCGTATACCCTGTGTTATAGTGTAGGGAAAGTTTGGACGAAAATTTTTAAATATCAGATCCCTATGTTTCAGTCAAATATCAGTTCAAACTTTTTCCCCATTCAGTGACCACGTCCAAGTAAGCTTGCCAGCATATTTGAATTCCGTAATTTAGAGCACGTTTCTGGGAATGAATTCGTATACCCTGTGTTATAGTGTAGGGAAAGTTTGGACGAAAATTGTTAAATATCAGATCCCTATGTTTCAGTCAAATATCAGTTCAAACTTTTTACCCATTCAGTGACCACGTCCAAGTAAGCTTGCCAGCATATTTGAATTCCGTAGTTTAGATATTTAACAATTTAACAATAGCCAGCATATTTAACAATTTTTGTCCAAACTTTCCCTACGCTATAACACAGGGTATACGATTACATTCCCAGAAACGTGCTCTAAATTACGGAATTAAAATATGCTGGCAAGCTTACTTGGACGTGGTCACTGAATGGGGAAAAAGTTTGAACTGATATTTGGCTGAAACATAGGGATCTGATATTTAACAATTTTCGTCCAAAATGTTCCCTACGCTATAACACAGGGTATACGATTCCATTCCCAGAAACGTGCTCTAAATTACGGAATTAAAATATGCTGGCAAGCTTACTTGGACGTGGTCACTGAATGGGGAAAAAGTTTGAACTGATATTTGACTGAAACATAGGGATCTGATATTTAACAATTTTCGTCCAAACTTTCCCTACGCTATAACACAGGGTATACGATTTCATTCCCAGAAACGTGCTCTAAATTATGGAATTCAAATATGCTGGCAAGCTTACTTGGACGTGGTCACTGAATGGGGAAAAAGTTTGAACTGATATTTGACTGAAACATAGGGATCTGATATTTAACAATTTTAGTCCAAACTTTCCCTACGCTATAACACAGGGTATACGATTTCATTCCCAGAAACGTGCTCTAAATTACGGAATTCAAATATGCTGGCAAGCTTACTTGGACGTGGTCACTGAATGGGGAAAAAGTTTGAACTGATGTTCTCAGTGGACTCGGCTTTTGCGTTTTGTAGCAGTTGACAAAAATTGCAGAATTTGATGCCGCTCTTTTCTGTTTGGGTGCCTTTTTCGGTTGTAGGACAGAAGTGCCCAGGCAAAAAGTGCCCCGGCGAAAAGTGCCCAGGCAAAAAGTGCCCGGGCAAAAAGTGCCCATGGCGAAAAGTGCCCACGGCAAAAATTTTGCACTATTTTCAACCATATCTGCCATTGTTTGCTGTTTGGGCCTAATATTGGTTGTACACACACATTGGCCTGTAGTTCTGCAGGAAAGCAAAATTGTAAGAACTTATTTAGCATATTCTGCACCATTAGAACCTGCCATTCAACAGGACAAGTACCTTATTATCTGTCATTTTGAAAGCATGTAACTAAGAAAAGTAAGTGGAATATTCAAACTTAATGCTTTTTGTACTGTAAAATATACATAATTAATGTCATTCATGGGCACTTTTCGCCTGGGCACTTTTCGCCGTGGGCACTTATCGCCTTGGGCACTTTTTGCCATGGGCACTTTTCGCCTGGGCACTTTTTGCCTGGGCACTTTTCGCCGGGGCACTTTTCGCCTGGGCACTTCTGTCCGTAACCCGCCTTTTCCTTGTCTCGTTTTCAAGCGTTTCAAATGCATTTCCAGTCTTAAACATGTCACATCGCAAAAAAGAAATGACAGGCGTGAATGCTTGCAATCAAAACAATGTTATTCGAGTGCCCATCAAATATCAGTTCAAAAGAAATAAACATAGGACTAAGCCAGGACTATAGGACCAGAAAAGTGACTAAGCGCATATTCCATTAGTGCGAACTGTTGCCCAGACCTACCAGGCTTGACGCAGCATGCTTGGAAGCAATTTTTCGGCAGCAGAAATAGAGTAATCAGGAAAAAACTGCCAACATTTCTACATAATAGCATATCATTTCTTTTAAATATCAGTACGCTAAATGATATGATATTTGATCCAAATGTATATGATCTTATTTACAAATGATATGATATTTGGCCTCAGAGAACTGATATTTGAAAGAAATGATATGATATTATTCTTACATATACCCCAAAAGTTCCCAAAATAGAGCAGCAGAGCGCAGGCGAAAAAAAAGGAAAAGCCAGACTTTGTCTCATGGTTGTATATCGATTGGGAAGCATTGCAATTTCAAGAATGAAAAGCTGCTCAAGTGTCGTTGAATTGGCAGGAAACCGTTTGCCTAGAAACCTGGCATAAGGCCTATGCTAACGAGAGTACCTGTGAGTCTAGCTAGCTGCCGTCGTCTTGACTCTTGCTCACTAGTCTTGAACCGAAAAACATAACCAAAGTGAAGCTTTTAGGGGACAATGACGACAAGCATGGATAAAACCATAGATTAATGAATTTATATTATATTATAATAGATGGTAAGACAAGCATATAAAAAGTGGAGGCCCTGATGCGGCTATTTTACAAGTTCTGAAGTGACATTTTGTTATCGACTCGTTCTAGGCCATTTTATCACCTTTTTGAGCCCGGTTTTCTCTCAAAACTGCCACGGTGTCAGCATCGTTTGGATCTGCAGTCAGTTTTATGCTGACCTTAAAAGAAAAATTTCTGTGGCCGAAAAGCTGGGGTGGAAATTTAGCCTTTATTTAGTTGCTAATTATGCCAATGTTTCGTCATTAAACCACTTTCTCTCATTATTAGAATGAAGTTTACCTATTTATTCAGTTCATATGTTACCTAAATAAGCGCATCAAGCTATTTAATTGAAAAAGTGCTTGTCTTACCATCTATGTCATAAAAGCTGGTAATTCCTTTATCTATGATAAAACTTTATGGTCTTTGCGCACTTAAAAACGAACGATGTGCTTTTTTTGCGCTTGCTTTCCTAATTATTAAAGGTTTGCTGCTATCTATCGTTTTAGATTATTTAGAAGGCAATGAAAGTATGCAAGGACAGATGTCGCATATGACTGATAAATCAATAAATTTTTGCACTTTTAAAGTATGTTTAATCAATATTATGAACGAGACGGGTATCCCATTGCCAAAAAACCAAAGTTTCGAACATGAGGTCTCCGTTTTGATGCTTTGTTTTTCAAAATAACAAATAAAAGCAAGCACAGCTTACAACTTTTTAAAAAACTTCTTCCAAATCAGGCGCCATATACGAGGCATTGAAAAAGTTCGAGTAGATAATTGTGGCCCCATCATTCTGTACCAAACGTGAAATTGCCCCGCGTAAAAAGGCAAAGAAATAAAACTACTGCTAGTGGAATGTAATAGTGCTGTTTGTACATTTGCATTTCGTTTTTGGCATGCTTTCCATTCCGCTCACGCACCTAGGCGTCTGCTGTTCCAGCCAGTCATTTTGCTGCTACGTTTAGCAGTATAAGGCGATTCCAATAGAACAAAACTCCCAAAATTGAACTCTCTAAATCCCTCTCCCACAAATTCTGAGTTGCAACGTGCACAGTATCCCTCCGGATCTTTGCCGCTCAGTTTCAAAATTAGCACTTTTTCAGAGGGCACTCAGCGTCACTATACTAACTCAATCTAAGCCTGAACCTAAGCCTTAAGCCTAAGCCTGAACCTAAGCCTAAGCTTAAACTAAGCGCAAGCCTTTTGGAAAAGAAGGTACTTTTTGAAAGTGAGCAGCAAAAATCTGGGCCCCACAGTATGGAGTGTGAGCCGTTCTAGGCCGTCAGCCTCAGACAAGTTCTTGTTGTTCCCACTTCTCCTGCGACTCTCCTGCTCCTTCCGCTCAGCCTACACCAGCAGTCTAGGCACACAAGAATTACTAAAGGTATAGCCAATCAATAACAAGGGAAAACAATTAGCGTTGGAGGCAGCTTGCCTTTTTTAATCAGAAACTGAAACATCAGCTGAAACACATGGAACTTCACGGACCTGCGAGAGGTGCTGAACACGGTGAAGGACCTGAACACCTTCGTCGACGCTAACTTTGTTTTTTAGCGTCTTGTTTGACCCTAACAGGGTTCGGCGGGACAAGAAGTACATGGGCTTGAGTTATCGTCTGTAACTCAAGCACTGCTCAAGATGGAGTCTCCTAAGGAAAATTCCAAGCGTTTTATCTCCGGCATAGAAACCATTTGGAGCAAACCACTAAATGTTGCAAGACTGCAACATTTGCCCCTTGTTAACCTAGCTAAACGGAATTGAAATCGGTGAGTGGGGTAATTTGTCTACTGCGCCTTTGAATCAAGCTTCTGAGGCCAAAAGACATCGCGGAGGACCTGGTAGGTACTTTTTGCACCCATTCTGTGTGTCCGTCAAATCGATAACCATCGCAACTGCGCACTATAGTTTGCACAATCTGTTTCCCTCAAGTTACAAAATCTTTTTATATTGGTTATCTGATCCCTCCAAATCAGCTCTGGTTCCTCTGCAAATTGCGAGAAAATCTTTCGCCTTTTACTAAAGATTTCCGTGCAGAGGGGCTTTATGAGTACTTGCACTCTTTTTGAAAGCCCTGACTTTTGTCACGGCTCATCTCAGTTCAACATGTAGATATACATAACATATAACATATACATATAACATTCGTAAACCCCAGAGAATATAAACTATTTCTTTACATTATAGCATAACATAAATATATTACGGATATTCGAAGCAACAAATAGGATTTTTAGAGCCGTTCACTAAATGCAATCACTTGGAACTAAACTGCTCACTACATTGCTGTACAGGTTTGGCAAAATATTCGACAGCGTTCTTTGCTAAATCAACAAAATGTTCCAAAGTTTCAAAGGATACAAAAGTTGCATATTGGTGCAATTCAAACTGGGCTAGCGCAAGGGAGCATAGCGACCGTCAGCACCCAAGCATTTTTCTCAGCCTCACTACTAGTGGAATATGCTTCTGGGGCATTTGCATTTTGTTGGAGCGCGCATGAAAATAGTCTTATAACTGTGCGCTAAAACAAAATGCAAATGCCCCAGAAGCAGATTCCACTAGTAGTCAAGTTCTCTGACTCGGGACAGTCGATATTTGGGAGTTTTGTTTTATTGGAATCGCCTTATACTGCTAAACGTAGCAGCAAAATGACTGGCTGGAACAGCAGACGCCTAGGTGCGTGAGCGGAATGGAAAGCATGCCAAAAACGAAATGCCGATGTTCAAACAGCACTACTACATTCCACTAGCAGTAGTTTTATTTCTTTGCCTTTTTCGCGGCGATCACGTTTGGTACAAATCTGATGGGGCCACAATTACTCTACTCGAACTTTTTCAATGCCTCGTATATGGCGCCTGATTTGGAAGAAGTTTTTTAAAAAGTTGTAAGCTGTGCTTGCTTTTATTTGTTATTTTGAAAAACAAAGCATCAAAACGGAGACCTAATGTAGAAACTTTGGTTTTTTGGCAATGGGATACCCGTCTCGTTCATAATATTTGATTAAACATACTTTTAAAAGTGCAAAAATTTATTGATTTATCAAGTCATATGCGACATCTGTCCTTGCATACTTTCATTGCCTTCTAAATAATCTAAAACGATAGATAGCAGCAAACCTTTAATAATTAGGAAAGCAAGCACAGAAAAAGCACATCGTTCGTTTTTAAGTGCGCAAAGACCATAAAGTTTTATCATAGATAAAGGAATTACCAGCTTTTATTACATAGATGGTAAGACAAGCACTTTTTCAATTAAATAGCTTGATGCGCTTATTTAGGTAACATATGAACTGAATAAATAGGTAAACTTCACTCTAATAATGAGAGAAAGTGGTTTAATGATGAAACATTGGCATAATTAGCAACTAAATAAAGGCTAAACTTCCACCCCAGCTTTTCGGCCACAGAAATTTTTCTTTTAAGGTCAGCATAAAACTGACTGCAGATTTGAATGATGCTGACACCGTGGCAGTTTTGAGAGAAAACCGGGCTCAAAAAGGTGATAAAATGGCCTAGAACGAGTCGATAACAAAATGTCACTTCAGAACTTTTAAAATAGCCGCACCAGGGCCTCCACTTTTTATATGCTTGTCTTACCATCTATTATAATATACAATGAATTCATTTATCTATGGTTTTATCCATGCTTGTCGTCATTGTCCCCTAAAAGCTTCACTTTGGTTATGCTTTTCGGTTCAAGACTAGTGAGCAAGAGTCAAGACGACGGCAGCTAGCTAGACTCACAGGTACTCTCGTTAGCATAGGCCTTATGCCAGGTTTCTAGGCAAACGGTTCCCTGCCAATTCAACAACTGAGCAGCTTTTCATTCTTGAAATTGCGATGTTCCCCAAATCAATATACAACCATGAGACAAAGTCTGGCTTTTCCTTTTTTTTCGCCTGCGCTCTGCTGCTCTATTTTCGGGAACTTTTGGGGTATATGTAAGAATAATATCATATAACTTATTTCTTTTCAAATATCAGTTCTCTGAGGCCAAATATCATATCATTTGTAAATAAGATCATATACATTTGGATCAAATATCATATCATTTAGCGTACTGATATTTAAAAAAGAAATGATATGCTATTATGTAGAAATGTTGGCAGTTTTTTCCTGATTACTCTATTTCTGCTGCCGAAAAATTGCTTCCAAGCATGCTGCGTCAAGCCTGGTGGGTCTGGGCAACAGTTCGCACTAATGGAATATGCGCTTAGTCACTTTTCTGGTCCTATAGTCCTGGCTTAGTCCTATGTTTATTTCTTTTGAACTGATATTTGATGGGCACTCGAATAACATTGTTTTGATTGCAAGCATTCACGCCTGTCATTTCTTTTTTGCGATGTGACATGTTTAAGACTGGAAATGCATTTGAAACGCTTGAAAACGAGACAAGGAAAAGGCGGGTTACGGACAGAAGTGCCCAGGCGAAAAGTGCCCAGCAAAAGTGCCCAGGCAAAAAGTGCCCAGGCGAAAAGTGCCCATGGCAAAAAGTGCCCAAGGCGATAAGTGCCCACGGCGAAAAGTGCCCAGGCGAAAAGTGCCCATGAATGACATTAATTATGTATATTTTACAGTACAAAAAGCATTAAGTTTGAATATTCCACTTACTTTTCTTTTAGTTACATGCTTTAAAAATGACAGATAATAAGGTACTTGTCCTGTTGAATGGCAGGTTCTAATGGTGCAGAATATGCTAAATAAGTTCTTACAATTTTTTGCTTTCCTGCAGAACTACAGGCCAATGTGTGTGTACAACGGATATTAGGCCCAAACAGCAAACAATGGCAGATATGGTTGAAAATAGTGCAAAATTTTTTGCCGTGGGCACTTTTCGCCATGGGCACTTTTTGCCCGGGCACTTTTTGCCTGGGCACTTTTCGCCCGGGCGCTTTTTGCCTGGGCGCTTCTGTCCTACAACCGAAAAAGGCACCCAAACAGAAAAGAGCGGCATCGAAAATTCTGCAATTTTTGTCAACTGCTACAAAACGCAAAAGCCGAGTCCACTGAGAACATCAGTTCAAACTTTTTCCCCATTCGGTGACCACGTCCAAGTAAGCTTGCCAGCATATTTGAATTCCGAAATTTAGAGCACGTTTCTGGGAATGAAATCGTATACCCTGTGTTATAGCATAGGGAAAGTTTGGACAAAAATTGTTAAATATCAGATCCCTATGTTTCAGTCAAATATCAGTTCAAACTTTTTCCCCATTCAGTGACCACGTCCAAGTAAACTTGCCAGCATATTTGAATTCCATAATTTAGAGCACGTTTCTGGGAATGAAATCGTATACCCTGTGTTATAGCGTAGGGAAAGTTTGGACGAAAATTGTTAAATATCAGACTCTATGTTTCAGTCAAATATCAGTTCAAACTTTTCCCCATTCAGTGACCACGTCCAAGTAAGCTTGCCAGCATATTTGAATTCCGTAATTTAGAGCACGTTTCTGGGAATGAAATCGTATACCCTGTGTTATAGCGTAGGGAACATTTTGGACGAAAATTGTTAAATATCAGATCCCTATGTTTCAGCCAAATATCAGTTCAAACTTTTTCCCCATTCAGTGTCCACGTCCAAGTAAGCTTGCCCGCATATTTTAATTCCGTAATTTAGAGCAGGTTTCTGGGAATGAAATAGTATACCCTGTGTTTTAGGGTAGGGAAAGTTTGGACAAAAATTGTTAAATATGCTGGCTATTGTTAAATTGTTAAATATCTAAACTACGGAATTCAAATATGCTGGCAAGCTTACTTGGACGTGGTCACTGAATGGGGAAAAAGTTTGAACTGATATTTGACTGAAACATAGGGATCTGATATTTAACGAATTTTTTCGTCCAAACTTTCCCTACACTATAACACAGGGTATACGAGATTTATTCCAGAAACGTGCTCTAATTACGGAATTCAAATATGCTGGCAGGCTTACTTGGACGTGGTCACTGAATGGGGAAAAAGTTTGAACTGATATTTGACTGAAACATAGGGATCTGATATTTAACAATTTTAGTCCAAACTTTCCCTACGCTATAACACAGGGTATACGATTTCATTCCCAGAAACTTTCTCTAAATTACGGAATACAAATATGCTGGCAAGCTTACTTGGACGTGGTCACTGAATGGGGAAAAAGTTTAAACTGATATTTGACTGAAACACAGGGATCTGATATTTAACAATTTTCGTCCAAACTTTCCTTACGCTATAACACAGGGTATACGATTTCATTCCCAGTAATGTGCTATAAATTTCAGAATTCAAATATGCTGGCAAACTTACTTGGACGTGGTCACTGAATGGGGAAAAAGTTTGAACTGATATTTGACTGAAACATAGGGATCTGATATTTAACAATTTTCGTCCAAACTTTCCCTACGCTATAACACAGGGTATACGATTTCATTCCCAGAAACGTGCTCTAAATTACGGAATTCAAATATGCTGGCAAGCTTACTTGGACGTGGTCACTGAATGGGGAAAAAGTTTGAACTGATATTTGACTGAAATATAGGGATCTGATATTTAACAATTTTCGTCCAAACTTTCCCTACACTATAACACAGGGTATACGATTTCATTCCCAGAAACGTGCTCTAAATTACGGAATTCAAATATGCTGGCAAGCTTACTTGGACGTGGTCACTGAATGGGGAAAAAGTTTGAACTGATATTTGACTGAAACATAGGGATCTGATATTTAACAATTTTCGTCCACACTTTCCCTACGCTATAACACAGGGTATACGATTTCATTCCCAGAAACGTGCTCTAAATTACGGAATTCAAATATGCTGGCAAGCTTACTTGGACGTGGTCACTGAATGGGGAAAAAGTTTGAACTGATATTTGACTGAAACATAGGGATCTGATATTTAACAATTTTTGTCCAAACTTTCCCTATGCTATAACACAGGGTATACGATTTCATTCCCAGAAACGTGCTCTAAATTACGGAATTCAAATATGCTGGCAAGCTTACTTGGACGTGGTCACTGAATGGGGAAAAAGTTTGAACTGATATTTGACTGAAACATAGGGATCTGATATTTAACAATTTTCGTCCACACTTTCCCTACGCTATAACACAGGGTATACGATTTCATTCCCAGAAACGTGCTCTAAATTACGGAATTCAAATATGCTGGCAAGCTTACTTGGACGTGGTCACTGAATGGGGAAAAAGTTTGAACTGATATTTGACTGAAACATAGGGATCTGATATTTAACAATTTTTGTCCAAACTTTCCCTATGCTATAACACAGGGTATACGATTTCATTCCCAGAAACGTGCTCTAAATTACGGAATTCAAATATGCTGGCAAGCTTACTTGGACGTGGTCACTGAATGGGGAAAAAGTTTGAACTGATGTTCTCGGTGGACTCAGCTTTTGCATTTTGTAGCAGTTGACAAAAATTGCAGAATTTGATGCAGCTCTTTTCTGTTTGGGTGCCTTTTCCTTGTCTCGTTTTCAAGCGTTTCAAATGCATTTCCAGTCTTAAACATGTCACATCGCAAAAAAGAAATGACAGGCGCGAATGCTTGCAATCAAAACAATGTTATTCGAGTGCCCATCAAATATCAGTTCGAAAGAAAACATAGTTAAGTGAGCAGCCAGAAAAGTGACTAAGCGCATATTCCATTAGTGCGAACTGTTGCCCAGACCTACCAGGCTTGACGCAGCATGCTTGGAAGCAATTTTTCGGCAGCAGAAATAGAGTAATCTGGAAAAAACTGCCAACATTTCTACATAATAGCATATCATTTCTTTTAAATATCAGTACGCTAAATGATATGATATTTGATCCAAATGTATATGATCTTATTTACAAATGATATGATATTTGGCCTCAGAGAACTGATATTTGAAAGAAATGATATGATATTAGTTTTACATATACCCGAACTTTTGGCAATATATTCCGCTGATTTACAATCACCACCCAAGTTTAAGTTTTCTCTATTACTAGTCTTTGGTAAAGTGACAATAAATTGCAGCCTTAAAATGATTGATTTGAAAATGTGTTTCTTGAGCTTTGGCATGGAACGCTTTTATTGCTACTGCGCTTGTTCGAAAGCCTAATCAGCAAACTTATTGAAACATAGAAACTTATTGCAACATCACATTATGCAAAATGACAGGGCAGAACAAGACTGCAAATGGGACATGAATCAGCCTTTGCCTCTGTTCCGAGCGCAGACCCGCTTACACATCCGTTCGCTGTCGAATCTGGTGTATCCACCGAGGTTGTTGCAGACAGGCATCTTGGCGCAGAATTCTGTTCCTCTGTATTCTGTATCACTGCCATCCACATAGGGATACCTAGGCAATGATCCCATGCATTGTCCCATGCTTTCCTGCGCTAGCCAGAACAGGAACCAACCAATTGACCTCCTTGCTTGGATTTGGACAGTTTTTGTGCTTCGTTCCAGGGTTGTTCAGGTATCGTAAAAGTTCATCAAAAAAGGCCCTTAAGACCGTATAGGGCATGAAGGAGCATCTTCTTCCTCTCGGCTTCATCTGGTTGGCTCTCCCAGCCTGGTTGCCTCCTGTCGCTTGGTTGCCTCGTCTTCCCTGGTTCACTTGTCTTCCTTGGTTGCCTCGTGTGGCTTGGTTGCCTCGCCTTCCCTGGTTGGCTTGTCTTTCTTGATTGCCTCGTGTGGCTTGGTTGCCTCGTCTTCCCTGGCCGACTTGTCTTCCTTGATTGCCTCGTCTTGCCTGGTTGCCTCGTCTTGCCTGGTTGACTTGTCTTCCCTGGCTGACTTGTCTTCCTCGTATCTCCTCCGTGCCTCGTGTGGCTTGGTTGCCTTGTCTTCCTTGGTTGCCCCGCGTCGGTTGCTGGCGGCCTCTTCCTCTCTGTCCTCGGCGTCCCCTCTGTCCCCTGCCGCGTCGCTGGCCTTCCCCGTCAATCAGAAGCAGCAGCAAGAGCAGAAGGCAGGGCATGATGCACTTCATCCTGACAGCTTAGAATGAGGGCCCGATGCCCTTCGGTGAGAGTGGGAAAATCAGAACGGGCTCTTTGAATTGAAGGTGGGTGAGAAATTTCATTCAGTTTTGGTCTGAAAAGAAATTTGCAACTGGAAAAAAGGTGTATCTTTTTGTGAAAATACCACAGGGTTGGATTAGAGCAGTCCATTGAGTTTGATAGATGGTGGATGAGAAAACTAGTTCGATTCAGTTTTGCTCTGAAAGGAACTTTGCAAATAGAAAAATTGCCTGTTTTGATGAGAAAACGCCACAGAGTTGGCTCCAGAAAGACATCCCGTGCAAAAAAATAAAAGAAGATAATTATTGAACACATAAAGGGATTATTTTTTGCTCCGTTGGTGTCGCTAGAGAGTTGAAATTTTGGTTTGGAAATAGGTCCAACCCTCCTTTGTTTGCAAAAAATTTGTGGCTCAATTCATAAGGAAGAATTTGAAAAAGATGAAAATTTGAAAAATATAAAAATTTGAAAAGTTTGAAAAATTTGAAAAGAAAAATTTGAAAAACTAGTATAACATGGGGTTCATTTGCACAAAGTGGCTGAACCCATGAGGTGAACTGCCGCTCTTCATAAATTGGCCTAAACTAACTAACTATCCACTTGAATAGTTGCTAACTCAAATATAGTATTCCATTTGCTTTGATCCAAACTAAGCTACCAGACAAGTGATGTTTCCTGAAATTTGGGGTTTGGGACTTAGGGGTTTTTTGGGGTGAATACTTAGTACTGCCTCCAGGCCAAGTCTTGGGCGGCAGTTCAAAAATGGCATAACTTAGGTTCTACTGAAGCTTTTTTCATGATTTAAACGGCATTCAAAAGGAATTTTTATGGCAAGAGTGGATAGTGCACAGATTTATTTTATTTTATTTTATTTTATTTTATTTATTTTCTAACACATGTCCCATCAATGATCAGATGAGGCTTCCTTAAAAAAAACCAGAGACCCGAAATTCAATTTTCCGGTTTTTGAAACATCAGGCTGATGGATTTGTGCAAAATTGCAAAAAAATCAAATTGATGGCCAGATTCATGTTCAGCATCAAAATTTACCTACTGGGCCCAAAAGTTTAGAACCATTTGCCAAATATTTACCCCCAATTCGCATTTTGGGCCTTGAAACATTAGGTTTTTGGGTTCTAACTTCAAGAACCATTATTTTTCGCCAGGCTCCTAAAGCAGTGCCGCAAGCAGCCAACATTTCCAACATTCCCTGAAAAAATCAGCCAAAACGGTTGAGAAAGCACCGACGAATCATTTGTAACGTGCATATATATATAGCCTCACACCTCTTTTTGGGGTGACTGCCCCCAGGCCAAGTCTTGGGCGGCAGTTCAAAAATTGAATTTTTTTTCACCTGATTATGAGGCTTGATTTTTTCAGCCCCATCAATTCAGTTTGGGCCAAAAATTTAACACAAATTAGGTCTATGTGTCCTTAACTTATGTATCTGTTTTTATCTCTCTCAGGTTTTCCATGTGGGAACACTGAAATGAATGTGATTTCGAGTATGTGATTTTGAGTGTTTTCGCATTTGGATCGAGCTGCGCTTTAATAACACGCAGTTGGATTACACATCTTTAAATAGTTATTTCGACTTGCAAGTAGAAACACCATCAGAAGCCGTTCTTACCAAAACTGCGCAGTCTAGCCTCTTTCCGAGCCTTGGTGGAGAGGTTTCTCAGTGCCTACAGAGGGTGTTTGTAGGTGGAGAGAAGCAACTAACCTTGAGGGCCAAGACCCGTGATCACCAAGACAGACTTGGCGAGGCGTGGCCATTGCACACTTGGGCGGCGCTGACCTCTGGGGGTGTCTCTAATTGGGGCATCTCACCTCAGCATTTTTGAGTGTGGGGAATTTGCATCAGCACAACTCCCTGTAGAAGAAATACATTTGATTCAAGATTTGATTTACATGATTCACGATAATTATTTATTGACATTAATTTTCTCAAATGGCATATTTATCACATTTTAAAAAGTGACTAAATTTTACATCGTTTACTTTGTCCCCAGTCGTTTACTTTTGCTCTATTTATTAAATCCAAAATAACCTAGAAATCCGTTCATTTAAGAGCAGTGTTGATAATTTAAGTATTATTGAAGTTTCAAATGGATGAAAGTTCAACTGAATATCACTGACTGAATTTGTGTATTTATGTAAACCTCTGTCTTACTACAAACGTAATTACTAATTCACCTTTGGATGCATGGCATTGCAATGTTCCCTTAGCCAAGTGTCCAATCTGCGCAAAAGACTCTTCTCTGGGTCTGAGAGGTTTCAGAGGAGGGATATAAAGAGGGAGGAGGATAGGAGGAGTGACTTACCTGGAGGGCCAAGAGCAGTGATCAGCTAGGCTGTCTTGGCTGGGCGAGGAATGGCCTTTGCACACTCGTGCCGTGCTGTCCTCTGTGGGTGTCCCAATTCGTGACATTCCACCTCTACATTTTTGAGTGTGGTGAATCTGCGTTCGCGCAACTCCCGTATTGTCTTCCAATCCTCCGCTGCGTTAGACAACGCATACTGCAATACATGACCCCCAGAGTGTGGTTCCCACAATACCTTAGTTTCCATGCACTCTTTTGTACCTGATTCTTCACAAATAGGAGTCAACAGTCAACCCCCAATCGCAGATTCCCTGGCCTTCGGTTTTGGTCATATGCTGATGATTTCGGGGGTCGGGGTGGGGCGCAGAATCTCTGGCCAGTACGGGTGGAGGGCTACTGGAGGATGGTGACGGCCGAGGAAGCTGCGGGAGGGCGAAGGCCCTTCCTTCTGGCAGTGACTGGGATGCTCAACGCTGATAACGTGATCTGATCTGATATTCTAATGCCGCAACTGCTCCTGCCTTTCTTTCTATCTCAGAGCACCACTACGTTTGCTGCTCAGTTCTAATTCATGTCCAATGGAGTAACCTCATCATCATCAACAAACTAATTTTATCTGTCCAAAACTTGAAGCAGCTATAGGAAGTTTCAAGCTTTTGCATATGCGGGTAAGCCGCTTTTATCGGGCCCTCGGCCTGCGGTCGGGAAGAAGAAAAAAAAGAAGTTGTTAGGCCCCTTGGAAGTGAAGTGCCAATGGAATTTCACATAAATTATCGCTTAAGATTATGACTATTGATTAGATGACTAGTAGGCAAAAATTCTGCAAACAGGCCACAATCATAGTTTTTCAACAGAAATTTGCATATTTGCAGAACCCTGGTCCACAATTGTGGCCAGCATGTTTTTTGGAGTGTTTTATTGACTGTTGTTTCAATGATAACCCTGTACTCAATTGAATTTCTGTTTTTCAAAGAACTTTTTGTGCTTAGCCGATATTCTCA
>JASANA010011724.1:0-13411 GCA_030248095.1 Ptycholaimellus sp. GST1_10 | reverse complement strand
CTTTTCATTGAATATTGGAGAAATTTATTATTTTTATTTTTTTGATGTCCTGCTTGAGTACATTTTCAAATACCAGCGTATCTCATAGCACCCTTCATTTATGGAACAGATAAAAGCCCGATCCGTCATGTCAGCAAAACACAAATACCCATTATCCTGTTCATCTGCATTTGCTTCTAGAGCCTTTACAGAATTTATCGCAGACCAGCCAGCAAAACACTTCCCAGAATGCGTGGGCTGACAGTATGAAGCTGCCCTCTGTATGCCCTAGATCAGGCGCAATCTCAGTGTGTGTCCTGTTTGTACACCAGGGCGCCTAAGGATGATCGCCTGATAAGCCTCTCAGCCCCCGCACCTTAGCACTCTGTCCCACTCACAACCTCCCAGCCACCATGAAACTCCTCCTCCTGAGCCTCTCGTTCATCGCCTTCTCCGTCGCCTACCCTAAGGAGGGCGGGTCGGACATGGCCGCCTTCAAGAAGCGCCTTCGTCACTTCGATGTTCAGCATTCTCTTTTCTAGAGGCAGGCATGGATTAAGGGGGGAGATTGCAGCTGAAGCAGCTGCCGAAGTCCTTCCTGATGTTCAGCATCCCAGACAGCGCCTTCCCGGAGGGAGAGGAGGAGTGCGAGCCGGCCAAAGTGCGTGAGTGCGTGAAGTGCGTCCATGACCACGCCCGGCACTGCGTCAAGGCCGCCATTGGCCTGCCCAGCCTTGTGCAGAAGTTCCGCGACTGCGAGGCACAGAGTTGGTTCTTCCCCCACGGCTCACGAAGTCGTATATCGAGAACAATTTGGCCCAATATCAGAGCATATCAAAATAAGTTGGCGCATAGCGAAAGTTTCGCCTACAGCTCATTCACTTTAGACGTTTTCTCCCTTTCAGTGGCTTTCAGATTTAGTCACATTTCTCCCTATCAGCAGCTGCTAGATTTAGGCTCTTTTAATAGTGCGCCCAATGTATACCTCTAGTATAAACTGTAAGCTGCTAAAATTGGTGGCAGTCTTGGATGGAATTGGTGTAATTGAGATGATGGGATGGCGGAGAAGGACCAGGCGTGGCAGGAGGCCTCCCTGAACTACCACAAACAGCTGGGCGCCTGTCTGGCCGAGGACCGTCCTGACGAGCCTGTCCAGGACTCCCTCTACTTTGCGCGCAGGAAGCGGGTTTCCACTCCACCCTCACTCTCAGCCTAATGCCTCTTTCATACTTGAGAGTTTGAACATGGGTGAGTAGATGGTGCACAGGCTCCTATGTCTTCTCATGTCTGAGTAGTCCTATGTCCTATGTCTGAGTTGGTGGATGGATTGTAGTCGCCGCACTACTTCGACCACCACCAGGGCCACGATCACGGCCACGGCCACCACCATGAGATGGGGGACCCGGCTGACGGCGTCTGCGAGCACCCTGAGTACGAGGCCACTGAGGAGGCCAATGAGCAGTGCTGGCTGTACCTGCTACCCTTGAAATTTCCTTACCCCCCCACCTTCCTTTAAGGCCTCAACCCCTTGCCACAGTCGCATCCCAGAGAAGGAGCCGCACCCCCTTGCCGTGGGGAGGGGAGTTGTTGGAGTCGTGTATCCAATCGCTTTTTTATTGCTCTCCGGGCTATTGTTTACTATAGGTACATTTATTCTGGGGCTAATTTATGCCATGGTATACTAACTCTATGAAAGGCTTAGGCTTAATCAAAAAAAATTCTATCGTGGCAACTGCGTAGGCTTCGCTTGCGAAGCCTTAAAGCTGAATGCAAACTAGACCAGCAATGCGTAGGCTTCGCTTGCGAAGCCTTAAAGCTGGACTCAAATATGTCTAATTAGTAAATGTACCTATAGTAAAAAATTGCCGCTCTCCGTGACTCTGGGGAGTAGGAGGAGGTGAAAATGCAGGTGCATGGGGCTGTCGGAGCCGGAGGGTGAGAGCGACCAAGCCTGGTACCGCTTCGTCAAGGCCATCGTCGTGGACAAGCGCAATGCCGTCGGCCCCCCTCTTCCTCTCTCTCTCAGGGGCAGAGAATAGGAAATAGCTGCTCTGCAGGTGGTGGCGCACAAGCGGGAGAGAGTTCAACAGTATGGGCAAAAACCGGAAGGGCGTGCACCTTTACACGCAGGCTGTCCATCGACACCTGTACGGGGATTTCGATGAGTAGAGCCTGCTCTGATGCTCCATTTTTATCCCCTCCCCCTGTACATTCAATTTCATCTGAGTCTGCTTGTTTGGCTTGGGTTAGAATGCAGCGAAGCAAACTGAGACTCAGAGGCAACAGATGCAGTGTGTGCTGAAACGAAAGGGACAGAATAGCGGCATTAGCAGGCAACTAAGGTGTTTCGCAGGCATGTGAATAGGTGCGTCCGCTTCTGTAAGATCGCTGGTGGCATTGCGAGAAAGGTCCAAATGAAATAGGATCTATGGAGAAGATAGGCGAGCATGCAGTGCAGTGAATGCTATCATTTGCTCGAAAGAAATGCTAAAGTAGGATGGAAATAAAATGTTTTTTCGCAGCCAGTCGCGATGGAAGAAACGCATTACACAGTCAGCAGGTTTCAACTGAGGCGAACCAATGGATTTCATTCATTCCAAAGTGGAGAAGCAGGGGGGGGGGGGGGAGGCGGAAAATGAGTGGGAGGGCGTATTTGCAACAGATGGAGAGAGAGAGGACTGGCATATTGAAGACATCGTGCTGCATATTTTAACGCCAGGCCGCTGCTTGGCAAAAATGCTGGCCAAAAGAAACACTGGACAATCCTTCACCAAATCTAGGCGGCGCAATGCTCTCCCATCGCCAAAACTGAAGCCAAGGAAGAGAGAACTGAATGAAACATAAAGCCAGAGTACTGGAAACAATCAGCTGCAGGAAGCGAGGGGCCCAAACTCCTCGCACTAGCAGGCCTGGTTGGCGAATATTGGTGTATAAGCTCTTATTGGCGTCAAACTCTAGTCACTCTGCCAGACAGGGACTAGAAGAGGAGGCCAGCTTGAAAGGGGGTGATGAGAATTTGCCTTGGCGGACCAGTAAGGACCTATCGGAGTAATATCAGGGTACAGGGCACAACAAAGCTTGTAATGTTCGCAGGAGAATTATCACAAGGAGTCACAGATCTATGCATGGTGGTGGTGTGTAAAAGGATTGAAAGGGGAGAGGGCTTGAGAGAGCATTGCATCCGGGCTCCGGCAAAATCTCAAGGGTGCGGGAAGGAAGTGAGTTTCTTACGAAAGAGGCGCTGTTCCGAAAGGCGCGCGGGGTGGTGGGCGGGGGTTTGGGGGGGGGGGTGGGATGCTTCTGGGGGAGGGTGTGTCTGCTGCTTGTGTGGGGCAAGGCATCATTTTACCAATTGGAAATATTAGATTTTCTACATAATTCAGCTGGAATGGTTTTGGAGTATATAAATTTAACATGTTTTCGGCAAACTAACGCTCGTTTAAATTCTTCCCGGGAGTATTTGTGAACGCTGTACGCAATTAAAAAGGATAATCGACAAAATCTACCACCTATTTATTGATGAGTGGCTGAAAGCATAGGTCTTTATTAGAGCAGCGTGCGCAAAATACAAAATGTTTTTGCTGACTTCTATTCTGATTTCGTCATTGTCACAGGCGCAAGGTTGGGTGGAGTTTAAGATTAAAGTAGGACTACGCAGCATCAATTTCAGACCAGCATACCAAAAACATTTAACTACAACATAGCTACTCTACCATGTTGTTTTAGTTGTTTTGGATTTGTTTTTGGAGACACTCCCGCGTGAACTACTTTTCTAGCTGGAACCAAAATGAAGAAACCTATTGCACTGTAGGCTACACATGTCAATTCATGCCGGATGTTATGCTAATCGCCAATCAAGCAGACGAGATTACAACATTCAGTGAAGCAAGCTCTGCTGTATCACAAGAAGGTATCTCCTCATGATAGTCCTTTTTACTTACTTCGCTATATTTTAGGTTTAAAATTGCTACAACTTGCTTGAAAAATTTTTTGAATGACAATTGCAGACTGCTGTTCCGCCTGTCGAAACCACGCATTCCAACAAATATCAAGCACTGGAGATGGAATCGGCTGGCTTATTTTGCTTATTTTTCCTTTTTTCTTTCGAAGCAGCGAAGTGAAAGCAGGATCTTTTAAAAAGTCACGGTGCTAGCAACAGACACATCCTATTCCACTTCAATTGGTTTAGAATATTTAAGGCATAGTTCAGTTTGATTGATCAAAAAATTTAACGCATCAATTGGAGATATAAGCAGAAGAAACAAAGAAAGCATAAAAGCAAGTGAAATTCATGTTTTTTTCAAAAAAACAAGAATTCCTTAACTAAAACTGCTAATACATCTCACCCAGTGCAATTAAAATTTTAAGTGGTTTCGCAAAATGTTTCAAATTTTTAAAATTTGTCACTAAAAGCATAGGGTATGCCAGGGGCGTGCTCGGTGTTCCAGTGGAACGGGGCCTGTCAGCTGTTCAGCAACTTCAACAGCGTCCTCCCGGTTTCCGCCGGGACCAGCCTCATCGGCTCACTCTCCTTCAACTTCGTCCTGCTACTTCCTCTCTCCACCTCAATCCACCTTCCCTACTGCCCCCACTCTACTCCAGGTGGCCTGCGTGGAGAAGGGCTCACTAAGCTGCACAGCCCTGGGCCCTGCCATGGGCGTCGCCAGCTGCGCCCAGCTCTGCTTCCTCCAGCCCCTCAACCCGAAGCCCAGTGCCATCGGTCTTCTTCCAGCTTTTTCTTCTGCCCAGCTTCTGCCCTCTTTTTTCTTTTGCCTGCAAGAGGCAGAAAGCATTGTGGATGAATGAAAGATGGTGGAGTATTGTAGGACTGACGGTGGACTCGTGCTGCTGCGGGGACGTGGGCACGGTGCTGGGCGCGGGGGCCTGGGACCTGGCTGGGGACGTCTGCACTGCTGCCTGCCCTCTGCAGGACCCCAACAAGCCTACCCAGATCTGCGGCAACGCCAACGGCACCCACGCCACTGCCCTCATTGCGCCGCGTTGCTTTTTTCTTCACTCCGCTTCAGCAAGCTAGTTTGGTCAGAAGTGCATCTCCTGCGCCATGAATCGACGGAGGCCTGAAATTGGAAAGAAAAGCTATAGGTTTTTGCAGAGTGTGAAGTGGTGGAGCTGACGGGTGGACGGACGACGGCTGACTTGGCCCTTGAAGGTCTCAGCTGTAGCGTCCAGCACACCATCTACCAGGAGACTGCCAGCGTCTACACCGACACCGTCTTTGCGCGCATCACCGTTTCATTAGCTCCTTCGCAATATAAGTTCATGGAGCAACTCATCTGTTGTCCTCTATTACCTTACATGGAGCAGCCATAGGCGACCTCTCAGTTGATGTCAATGGCAAGGCGTGATAAATGCAGTATCACTGCGAGTGCAGCAACCCCAGATGGCTCTTCAGCGGACAGGCTGACTACACCTGCGGCGACTGGGGCATGCTCTTCAGCCCTGCTCACTTCGACGCCGCCTGCCAGGGTTAGGACCAGTCTTCTTTCGCACAGAAATTTCAGTCAGCTACAATTCCAGCTGATTGAAATTTCTGAGCGCCTTTTTTCGCACAGAAATTTCAATCAGCTACAATTCCAGCTGATTGAAATTTTTGTGCGCTAAAAAAGCCTGACCATCTCCGCTCTCCTGCCTTGCAGCCGTCTGCCCCACTTTGGCAAGCCCTGCCGATGGACGACTGGACTACAGCGCTTCACCCAGTCTAGCCGGAGACACGGCCACAGCAGTCTGCAACGACGGTTTCCGCCTGGAAGGCAGCATCAACTACACCTGTCTGGCCAGCGGGGAGTGGGACGCCGACTTCAGCAGCGCATGCATCCTCATTGCCTGCCCCGAGCTTGGCTAGCCATCCCCTGAGCTGTCCTGTGATAGACCTGTAGAATAGAGTATTTCAGGAGTACTAGAAGCTGGCAGTGTCCTGTACTCCGCCTCCCCTTTAGTTCCGGGGGTATCGGGGAGGCCGCAGTGCAACGACGGCTTCACACTCACGGGTTCAGCCAGCTACACCTGCCAAGCGGATGGGGTCTGGGACGCTGAGATGGACAACGTCTGTCAGCCTGGTTATCTGGCCTCAAGGCAGCTGATAGAGCGAAGACCTGTCGTTTAGACTGCCCTGCGCTCAGCTCCATCGAGCATGGAAGTCTCCCTGCCGTTGCCTTTGGCGCCAACGCGAGTGTAGTCTGCGACGGCGGCCCCGCTGCTGCCAATGGAGGTTTAGCCCGCTTTTTCTACTCTATTTTCATCACTTCCCCCACCCTTCACCTCTTTCTTTACATTAAATCCAAGAGGCTGCTTACTTCCCAATGGACAATTTTGACCCAATGGACTAAAGACAGAAAATAAGTGGAGAACAAAAGCAGAGTTTAGAACTGAGCTGGGGTGAAAGTTGTGAACTGAAACTGAGGCAGTTTCCAATGGCTCAGGGAGGCATGAGTACACCTGCGGCCCCGGCGGCCAGTGGCCGGTCGTGGACGCCATCTGCGAACCAGACTGCCCACCCGTCCCAGTCCCCAATAGTCCCTCTGGCATCCCTTCTGCTACCTACGCCTCAACCCCCAGTCTCACCTGCTCTGCGGGCTTCACGTCCACCCTTCACCCTGAATTAGTCCTCTCAATTTCTCCCTGAGCTGTTCAAGGCTCACCGACGGCATAGCAGCCTTGCCCAGCCAGACTTTCAACTGCTCTGCTGGCAACGGGGCCTGGGTACCAGAGCCTTCCGTTTACTCCTGCCAACCAGGTGAGTTTGCTTGGCTAGACCTGAACAGTAAGAGCATCCGAAACTCTTTAGTTGTAGCTTTTCCTTCATGTCCAGCTTTTGGCTGAAGAATAAGACCTAAACAGTAGCACAATTAAGTCCAGCCCTTTCCAAGTCGTGAACAAAACCGCGAATGTGACAATTTCTGGCATGGAACAGAATGTCCAGCCCTGATGTCTGGCCTGAGAACAAGCGGGGCAGAAATAGCCTTCGGGCAGCTGTCTGCTGCTGCCGTGCACGAGAGTGTGAGCGTAGCCTGCGACCTTGCCTACCAGCCAGACCCTGCCACTCAGCACAACTACACTTGTGGCCTGGGCGGTCGCTGGAGCCCCGCCGTGGATGCTGTCTGTCTTCCTGGTTCCCTTTCCTGCTGCCTTACTTAGCTGACGACCCAATTTGAGCGGGAATTGAAAAACAAGAGCAAGAACCAGATAAAATGGAGCAGAAATTAAGAAAAAGAGGTGTGCAGTGACGTGTGAGGGCTTGGGCGAGCCTGCCAACGGGGTGACGAGCTATGCAGATGGAGCCAGTCCTCCGCTGCTTGTGGGTGCTACGGCCAGCGTTGCCTGTGACACTGGTTTCACGGCCGATGGCACCACGGCCTACACCTGCCTCCCCAGCGGAGCTTTCGACCCACCTGCACTCGCTGTCACCTGTCAGCCCGGTCCAGATTTTTTCTTTCTAGGCCATGCATCAGTTTATGAAGCAAATCCGTATCCAAGTTGTTTCATTCAGCCATCTGAGATGAAATGATAGGCCATGTGGCCACCATTTCGGAGCTTCTGTTCACGTTCATGCCAAGCCATAGACCAGACAGGGGCATAAATAAATGTTGGAAAAGCTGCTCAGAAGCGAGATCATCCGGGTTGCTTTGGGGGCGGCCGAAGAGCCTGAGAGCCTAACTGCAGACTGCCCTGAGCTGGTGGCCTCTGCGACGAGCTCAGAGAGCAGCATCGCCTTCGGCAGCCTTCCCTCAGCCCCCTTCCAGAGCCAGGCCAGTGTCACCTGCAATGTTGGAAAAGCTGCTCAGAAGCGAGATCATCCGGGTTGCTTTGGGGGCGGCCGAAGAGCCTGAGAGCCTAACTGCAGACTGCCCTGAGCTGGTGGCCTCTGCGACGAGCTCAGAGAGCAGCATCGCCTTCGGCAGCCTTCCCTCAGCCCCCTTCCAGAGCCAGGCCAGTGTCACCTGCAATGTTGGAAAAGCTGCTCAGAAGCGAGATCATCCGGGTTGCTTTGGGGGCGGCCGAAGAGCCTGAGAGCCTAACTGCAGACTGCCCTGAGCTGGTGGCCTCTGCGACGAGCTCAGAGAGCAGCATCGCCTTCGGCAGCCTTCCCTCAGCCCCCCTTCCAGAGCCAGGCCAGTGTCACCTGCAATGTTGGAAAAGCTGCTCAGAAGCGAGATCATCCGGGTTGCTTTGGGGGCGGCCGAAGAGCCTGAGAGCCTAACTGCAGACTGCCCTGAGCTGGTGGCCTCTGCGACGAGCTCAGAGAGCAGCATCGCCTTCGGCAGCCTTCCCTCAGCCCCCTTCCAGAGCCAGGCCAGTGTCACCTGCAATGTTGGAAAAGCTGCTCAGAAGCGAGATCATCCGGGTTGCTTTGGGGGCGGCCGAAGAGCCTGAGAGCCTAACTGCAGACTGCCCTGAGCTGGTGGCCTCTGCGACGAGCTCAGAGAGCAGCATCGCCTTCGGCAGCCTTCCCTCAGCCCCCTTCCAGAGCCAGGCCAGTGTCACCTGCAATGTTGGAAAAGCTGCTCAGAAGCGAGATCATCCGGGTTGCTTTGGGGGCGGCCGAAGAGCCTGAGAGCCTAACTGCAGACTGCCCTGAGCTGGTGGCCTCTGCGACGAGCTCAGAGAGCAGCATCGCCTTCGGCAGCCTTCCCTCAGCCCCCTTCCAGAGCCAGGCCAGTGTCACCTGCAATGTTGGAAAAGCTGCTCAGAAGCGAGATCATCCGGGTTGCTTTGGGGGCGGCCGAAGAGCCTGAGAGCCTAACTGCAGACTGCCCTGAGCTGGTGGCCTCTGCGACGAGCTCAGAGAGCAGCATCGCCTTCGGCAGCCTTCCCTCAGCCCCCTTCCAGAGCCAGGCCAGTGTCACCTGCAATGTTGGAAAAGCTGCTCAGAAGCGAGATCATCCGGGTTGCTTTGGGGGCGGCCGAAGAGCCTGAGAGCCTAACTGCAGACTGCCCCTGAGCTGGTGGCCTCTGCGACGAGCTCAGAGAGCAGCATCGCCTTCGGCAGCCTTCCCTCAGCCCCCTTCCAGAGCCAGGCCAGTGTCACCTGCAATGTTGGAAAAGCTGCTCAGAAGCGAGATCATCCGGGTTGCTTTGGGGGCGGCCGAAGAGCCTGAGAGCCTAACTGCAGACTGCCCTGAGCTGGTGGCCTCTGCGACGAGCTCAGAGAGCAGCATCGCCTTCGGCAGCCTTCCCTCAGCCCCCTTCCAGAGCCAGGCCAGTGTCACCTGCAATGTTGGAAAAGCTGCTCAGAAGCGAGATCATCCGGGTTGCTTTGGGGGCGGCCGAAGAGCCTGAGAGCCTAACTGCAGACTGCCCTGAGCTGGTGGCCTCTGCGACGAGCTCAGAGAGCATCGCCTTCGGCAGCCTTCCCTCAGCCCCCTTCCAGAGCCAGGCCAGTGTCACCTGCAATGTTGGAAAAGCTGCTCAGAAGCGAGATCATCCGGGTTGCTTTGGGGGCGGCCGAAGAGCCTGAGAGCCTAACTGCAGACTGCCCTGAGCTGGTGGCCTCTGCGACGAGCTCAGAGAGCAGCATCGCCTTCGGCAGCCTTCCCTCAGCCCCCTTCCAGAGCCAGGCCAGTGTCACCTGCAATGTTGGAAAAGCTGCTCAGAAGCGAGATCATCCGGGTTGCTTTGGGGGCGGCTGAAGAGCCTGAGAGCCTAACTGCAGACTGCCCTGAGCTGGTGGCCTCTGCGACGAGCTCAGAGAGCAGCATCGCCTTCGGCAGCCTTCCCTCAGCCCCCTTCCAGAGCCAGGCCAGTGTCACCTGCAATGTTGGAAAAGCTGCTCAGAAGCGAGATCATCCGGGTTGCTTTGGGGGCGGCCGAAGAGCCTGAGAGCCTAACTGCAGACTGCCCTGAGCTGGTGGCCTCTGCGACGAGCTCAGAGAGCAGCATCGCCTTCGGCAGCCTTCCCTCAGCCCCCTTCCAGAGCCAGGCCAGTGTCACCTGCAATGTTGGAAAAGCTGCTCAGAAGCGAGATCATCCGGGTTGCTTTGGGGGCGGCCGAAGAGCCTGAGAGCCTAACTGCAGACTGCCCTGAGCTGGTGGCCTCTGCGACGAGCTCAGAGAGCAGCATCGCCTTCGGCAGCCTTCCCTCAGCCCCCTTCCAGAGCCAGGCCAGTGTCACCTGCAATGTTGGAAAAGCTGCTCAGAAGCGAGATCATCCGGGTTGCTTTGGGGGCGGCCGAAGAGCCTGAGAGCCTAACTGCAGACTGCCCTGAGCTGGTGGCCTCTGCGACGAGCTCAGAGAGCAGCATCGCCTTCGGCAGCCTTCCCTCAGCCCCCTTCCAGAGCCAGGCCAGTGTCACCTGCAGCTCTGGCCCGGCGGCACGCAACGGCGGCATCTTCATGTGCCCCCCCCTGCCCATCTTCCGCTTCCCTCTGCTTTATCCTTTGCGGCTTCCAGCTACCGCTGCTCTGCCGACGGCCTCTGGAGCCCCAGTCCCGTCAATGCCGTCTGTGAACCTGGTCGCTTTCACTTTGGATTCGGACAATACAAATAATTATCCTTCGCTCATCCTCAAATTCACCAAATCCAGACTAGTCGGAGATATTAGCTTCCAACTTTTTACTGGAACGATTGAACGGTTTTCAGACTGCCCACTGGTGAGCCTCTCAGATAGCAGCGATTTGGCCAGTGCAGTGTTCACTGGGAGCGCCAGTGTAACCTGCAACCAGGGTGTTGGAGTAAGGGATGTGGAAGGTGAAGGAATGGTCCTGCTTTGAGGTCTCACTTTCTCTGGCGGCCCTACACAAGCCAGCTTCACTTGCCAGCCAGGTGGAATGTGGCAGCCTGATCCTTCCGCGCTCAGCTGCCAGCCAAGTTTCACCACTTCCCCCATTTCCACTGGGAATCAAATTCAAACTTTATTCCACAAATGATTTTTTGAGCAAATGTTCAATTTTTGCACTAAAATATTTGCTTCTTTGTAGTTTTCTCCATTTTTTGATGGTATCAGAATTCCTAACTAGCATATTTGCAATGAGCCCGAGTGAAAGGGACAGAATTTCCCAATGCCGCCCAGGCTGTCCGGAGAGAACAATGGACAACGGCCAGCTACCCAGCTCCGTTTTCGGGGCCACCAACGTGGGTCTAGTTTGCGAGCCCGGCTTCAGCCCTTTTGGCACCCGCCTCACCTACAACTGCCTTGCCAACGGCCTCTGGGATCCGGCCACCATCGACGCCGCCTGCCTTCCTGGTCTCCATCACCTTAGAGATTGGCGGTGGTGAAGAGCAGAGGCTTTTGAAGGCTGTCCAGCAGTGGTGATCGATGGAGGGAAGGCCAGTCCGGCGACGGGGACGCAGGTGACGGAGATTGTCCAGCTGAGCTGCGAGGCTGGCTTTACCATGAGCAGCGGCGGCAGTTTCGTTGTCTCCAATGCGATCACCTTCATATGCCAGGGTTGTCAGTTCATTTCCTAGCACTTCATTCATCTCTAATTTCCGTCCCCTTCCTTCTACTTGCTTGAAACCTAATCCCTCTTCCCTTTCTCAATGACTCACATCCCAGTCCTCTTCCAAGCCAGAAGAAAGGAAAACCCAGGCGGCAGCTACGAGCCTGACCCAGCCTTGACGACCTGCGAACCGTCCTGCCCAGGGCTGGCCGTGGATGGTAGCCTAAACGGCCTGCCAGAGTCCCCCTTCTCTGCCGACGTCAGCCTGGCCTGTGCCCCCGGCTTCAGCCTCCTCCACGGCCCCACCCAGTCCCTCCTGCCCGAGCAGGCCTTCCTCTGCGCCGCTGACGCTGACTGGACTCCGGTCGTTGGCGACTACTCCTGTGAGCAGGGTTATTCCAACTCTTTCATCATCTTATTCCTCCCAAATACCAATACGCCACTCTAAAACCATCCAGACTGCCCTATATTCGACGTCGCCAATGGCGCCCTCTCCAGCAACTCCGCCGTGCCTCTGAAGGGCAGCCTGAGTGTTGCCTGCGACACTGGCTATGGCCCCTCTGGGGCTGAGGACTTTGTCTGCCGGCCAGGTGGACTTTGGCTGCCCGAACTGTCTACTTTCAGCTGCGCCATTCGTTCGGCCTTCTTCCATAATTTTCGCGAATGAGACAATAAGAAAGGCTTTTCAGTGACCTGCCCAGCGCTAGAGGTCCCCGGTGGCACGGTCACTTATGCCAGTGGCTCGCCGCCCGAGCCATACGGCGGCAGTGCCAGTCTCAGCTGCAACCCGGGGTCTCCTTTCCCTCCTCATCCAACTGAGCTGATTAGAAAACAGTAGAGGTTGATCTCAAATAATCTCTCTGCCCATTCTTATGCTCTGATCAACCTCTACTCTTTTCCAGCTAAGTTGTATGAAGCATGAAAGGAAGCGGTGAGCTGTGAGTCCCAAAGATTGGAAGCAGGGGCTGTTCTAGGTATCTGCTGGAGGTGGGTGGGCTGAGCTCCGTCAGCTGCACAGGGCAACCTGGTGACACGACCGGCTCCTGGAATGCCAGCCTCGGAGCTTGCATTGATGGTTCAAAAGCTCATCAACGGGCTCGTCTAAAGGAGCAAAGGGGAAAGCCTTCTTGAGTCCTGACAGTAGCCTGCCCTGCCATCAGTGTGCCCGACGGCCTGGTGTCCTACAGCGGGGACCAGACGGGGCCCTTTCCGGGTGGAAGCACAGCCAGCATCGCCTGCCCCTTCCCACTGGCGCTCAGTGGAACCAGCCAGTACACCTGCCAGGCGGATAGTTGGATCATTTTATGAGCACTTTGTGTGAGAATTGTTGAGTTTTTAATCCAAGAAATGTTTTTAATTTATGCCTTAGAAAAAATAAAAGTTTTCTTGATTCCATAAAATTCTGAAAAAAACTCAGGCAGCTGGAGTCCGATGGTAGATGCGCGGTGCGAGGAATGCCCTTTTCTGGAGGTGCTCAGCGGTGCCATGGTCAAGGCCCGCAACTACTACCCCTCCTCCTACCCGTGAGCGGCACTGTGAATGGAGAAGGAGGGTGAGAGAGGTGAAATGGTGCAGCGTGTCGCGGCGTCAAATCGGAACAGGGCGGCCCTTCGCCAGCTGTCAGGACGCCTGTCTGGCCTTCCTCGCCGATCCCTCCAGTGCCTTCCTTTCACTCTCTTTGTGTAAATAGAGCTGGAGCTAGAGCCAGGCCCAAGCCAATCTAGTGGCTATTGATTAAGTGCTGATCAGCTGCAGTGGGCAAATAGCAAAATGATGTGCCTTTGCAGAAGGCTTTGCCTGTGGGGCGTACATAGAGAGCAGCGGATGTCGCTTGCTGCCAAAGATGAATGAAGATGTGTTGCTGGTGGAGGATAATGGAAGCCCCTATGCTGCACGCCTCTTTGAGCGCACCTGCGGCGGAGGTCATCTTACAGTTCAATCGGCTCTGTTCAAGCTTAACTCAAAAACACCATTATTCTTAAAAATTCTTAGGGAAGCTGCCGTTTAAAAACATTGCCCATCTTGTCTTCCTTTC
>JASANA010011723.1:0-12063 GCA_030248095.1 Ptycholaimellus sp. GST1_10 | reverse complement strand
TACATAGGACGCTGAATTGCTCCCTCCTCCCCATCTCTCCTAGCCCATTCCCCATCCATCAACAAGGAACACCCCTGCACAGGAGGGCGAGGCAGCAGCGGTTGTCGGCCGAGCTGATGGCTGGAGCTGGTGCGGCCTGTGCCGCTCCGTAGCAGCGGAGGCTCTGGCAGTGTTCCTGGGCACCTCGGTGACCGTGCTGGTGGAGGCTCGTTTACGCTACTCTGCTTTCCCGCCCCACGTCTCCATCCCTCTGCTCACCGGCTTGGAGATGGCTCTAGTGGCAGCCTTCCTCCTCTCCTTCGCCGATGTCCGGTAGGTAGCCTGCCAGCAACCCTCCATGATTTTCTCCCACATTTGCCAAATCTAGCCTTATTGAGAGTCTGTCAATGTCGCTGTACCGGCTCTATCTGAGCCTAGGGAGGTAATTGTAAGCCTAAAGGTTAATAACTATAACGCTTGGTCCAAGAAAAGAAGTAAGCCTAAGTCTTTCCAGAAGAAGGATACGTTTTTGCAAGTTGCGGGAATTTCCTGGCAAGCCAAAATTCCATAATTTTTACAGAAAATTGGACTGCAGATGCCAAGGCTTCGCGCATAAGAAGGAGGGTGAGAGTTTGAGGAAGAGAAGAGTTTGCAGGATCCAGCTGAACCCAGCAATAACGCTGGGCTGTCTGTTCTCGGGCAACGAGTCGCCGCTGTTATGTCTGCTCAACCTCATCGCTCAGCTTATCGCTGCTTTCCTCGCCGTCCTCCTCTTCCTAGTTGGCGATTGCTTTGCGCTGTTCTTTTTTTCTATCTCCTCTGAAGACCAAGAAAAGGGTTTTCAGCGAAATCCCTTGCTTGATTGCGTAAGGCCTAAGCTCTAGCCTCTTAGTACACGGAAAATTAAAAATAAATGATAACTATGCATTTATGTCATATATGGACAAATGCTGTTAATTCAATCGCAAAATATTGCATGAACGAAATTGTCAAAATAGTCAAAATATGGTTTTGCATTGATAGTTCGACCTTGCATCTAGTGAGTCTCCGTCATTCAGATTTTACTTAAGGCAGGACAGGATGTGGAATGTTGCAGGTGATCAGTATAGACGAGTCCATAGTACAGCCGCGAATCCCAACGGCTGTGGCTTCGGAGCATTGGATTCTCAATGCATACAGGTCTTTTCATTCTTTACTTTTTGTCAAACATTGCTGCAAATGCTTCCTTTGGGATCAGCTCCATAAACTGAACTGGATCATAAGTCATGTCAGACCAGAGCGGTCGGCTTCTATTTTCTCATCTAATGGGCTCGTTCCAAAGTCTGGAACAAACGAGCACTGATAAGAGGCAGCCGACTTCCTCTGGCCCCATAGCGAAAGAAGAACGGCCGGAAGTAGAATGGGAAACTAAGACGGAGAAGAGAATATTGTCCACTTATGTTTCAAGACGTAACAAGCTGAGCACAACATATTTTTACTTTCAATCATCCACCATCATTGACACCAGCCATTTCGACACGATCTCTAAAAAAGACTCTAAAACACCAGAACTTTCCAAAGGCATCCAATCCTACAACGGAGCACCATTTATGGGGTAATTGAGGATCGCAGTGGGTCAGACGGTCTCCTCCGCCCTCCTCGTCCTCGTCTACCTAGCCTGTCTGGGGCCCGTGGAGGAGCGGGAAGGGCGCCAGCAGCGAGGCCAGGTCTAACCCCTCCCCTACCCTCCAGGAGGATCCCAACCAAGGTACTGGGTTGGAGGTGGAGCGAGCGTTTGTGGGGGTGCCGGCGGCGGTGGGCGTCGCCAGCCTCGTCTCCCTCCTCCACTCCACGGCCTCCTGGAACCCACTGAGGAGCTTGGCAACGGCGGTGGCCGTGGCCGCTGTCCAAGGTTTGACGAGATTGGATTTGGTGGCAGAAAAGGAGGACAGGGGCCTTTTGGGGAGAAGCTGAGGGGATGGGCAGAGTTTTGGCGATGAAAGGGAATTGAAGAGGTGGATTGAAGGAGATCACCGAGCTTTGGAGTGTCACTACGTCTTCTGGATCGGGCCCATCATCGGCTCTCTTTTCTCCTCCTTCATCTATCGGTTGGGGCTTGGCATGAAAACTTGACTTCTTCTTCTAGCCAATCAAATATTCATATCGATGAATTTCAATTCGTTAATGAGTCTATTCACATATTAATTATTTCGTAGAGACTGTTCAAAATGTCGATATTATATTTAAAATACTCTTCCACTGACAACTGCTGTTTTATGAGTTATAAAAAGTTTTATGAGTTATAAAAAAGTTTTTTTAAAAAATCGATCTGTTAATGATATTGAGATATGCAGAAATCCTTTCAAAAAGAGCTAATTTTCTGAAACTGCGGCAAGCTTAGTGGCGTACTCAAAGTATTTTCATCTATCCTTTGATAAGTTTACATTGGAGCCCTGTGGTGGAAGGACATAGAACCATAAAGCAATCAGCATGAAAAGCAAGAACAGCGCGCCAATAAGCGTTGGTCTTTCAGGCTGGTATTCGCCTCAGCAGGTCGCCGCTTCATCAGCTGCTGAAGGAAGGGGGAACTGAAGCTGCGGAGAGCGGGCTATCGAACCTTCGATCGAATATCTGACCGCTTGCTGCTAAGACATCCGATACGACGATTCGTCAGCCCACCTCTCCCCTCACCCTGGGGCAGATAACACTGCCCTCCTATACACAGCACACCAGCACAAATTGTAATTGATGATGGATGCAAATTGTCAAAGAAATAAATTGGGAACAAGAGAACCACAGAAGCCAAATCGAAAAGTCGGAAATGTTCGCGAGCAAAGGCAGATATGAAGGGGGCAGGAGGGAAAGAAACAAGCAGTTGATTGCTCCATTGGAAAAGGCGGGGGCGGCTTAGGCCGGCGGAATGGCAACTGCCCGAAGGGAGCCAAAGGGCGGAGGGACATTTTTTATGCATTCGAGTGGCTTGTGAATTGCGATGAGAGCAGGGGGCAGGAGGAATGCATGGCCTATAGGCAAAGAGGGGACCGCCAAACCTTAGGCCAGCAGGACACACGCGGCTCTGCCAGCCCGGCTATATAGGCGGAGCAGTAGTGGAGCAGAGAGAGCAGGGATTGGAATAGGCAAAGGGGAACTGGATGGCTGGGCTTGCTCGGGTGGGTTGGGGGAGAGAGCAGCAGGCTGCTTCCATGGTGAACAGAGCGTCGCCTCATCAAAGGAGTCAACGAACTCTCCACGCCCCCTATACCTCCATCCACCTATCCCCCCACAAGACCCCGCGGCAATAGCTCCCAGGGGACAGCCCCCTTCCTGACCCCTTCAATCAGAGCAGTACCCTCCCCCTCTCTCTCTCTCTGCCAAGCCTGCCCCTCTCTCATGAGAGGCGGCGGAACAAGAGGCCTCTGTATGAGCTCTTAAAGCCGGGAGTGAATGGCTGTCAGTGGGGGAGTCAGTGGGCTTCAAGTTCTCGCTCCCGACGAGAGGGGAGTCACTCTATCTATATTGATGGCTAATTAGAGCGAAAGCAAGGGGAAAGGGGGTCAGGGGGGCTCTCTCTCTGGGAGGTGGTGCTGACACCAGGGCTAGGGGAGGCCTCCCCTCCTCCTAGTGCTGGGGACAGATTGGACTCCGCGCCCCTGAGCTGGGGGAAGGCTGGCTGATTAAAATTTGCCCCTCCCACCCAGCCCAGCCAAGCCAAGCGCTCTTCCTGCCTCCCTTTCCCTCCACCTACTCACCCCCCTAGGACTCCAAACCGGAGCCCAGGACCAGACCAGGAGCAGAGCAAGCCTGGATGAACTGGCCCGCCCCGCCCAAAGCCAAAGACAGCAGCAATTACTCCCTCTTCTATGTACTGGCAAAGGCCAACAAGAGGGCCAGGCGAATTCAGGGGTGGGCGAAGATTTACGGCCAGCCCTTTGCGACTTCTAATAGGGCCGGCGCGATTGGCGACAGGAGAGAGAGCAGGAAGGGAGGCTGGCTGCTGTAAAATCTCCCCTCCCCTCCTGTGCAGGGCAGGGCAGGAGCGCTCTGGAGATCCATTGGCGGGCCGCCGTGTCTTTGCTGCCCAAACCAGTCCAGCCCAGACGCCAGCCCTTGCCGCGCGCAACCTCCACCTAGACACTCCCCTCCACCCTTGGCTCAGTCTTCCGTGAATCATCCCCATATCATCAGCGCCACTAATCCCATTCCTCTCTCCATCTCTCCGTTAACTCTCTCTCCACCGCCCATCTCTACCCACTCGGAAAGGGGGCGGACGGCCCCTCCGCACTCATCACCCCCAGTCCTCAATGAACCTGCTGATCTTTAGGGCTGCTCAGTGCCTCCCCAACCTTCTTCGACACAAAGCCCAGCCTATCATTCCCCCCCCCCCCCCTACACCTGGCCCTAAAGGGAGGCGCCCCAAGTGCCCTGCCCCAACCGACCGAGAGTCATTTGAATCCCCCCACCGCTCCCCGGACAAGATAATTGCTCCGCCCCCTTTACGCCGTCCACTCCGCCAATGTGTGCCCCATACACAACTCCAGGCGAGGAGGCCCCCCGATTATGCAGCGCGGATTTGCCTAACCTGCCCGCGTCCTTCACGCCAGCCTCTCCGACTTTTTTTGCGAAGGCCGCGCCGCCTATCAAGATGAGCCCCGCGCTCTGTCCAAGGCGCTCCATATATAGGCCTTGCCTGCACTCCGGCAGGGGCTCTGTGCGTTAATTGTCTTCCACCGGTTGGCAGAGGTGGAGGGAGGGGGCTGGTCCCCAGAGAGCCAAGGCACCGTCGCCCCCTCGCCCAGCCTCATCCATCACCGCCCCTCCAAGCCTGAAGGCCACTTCGCCCTCCCCACTTCCTTCCTCCAACACGCCAACCCTCCCCCATGCCCTGCCCTCAACCCCCACTCACTCCGGCCTAAACATGACAACCGTCGTCCTGCCCCCTCGCTGCCTTTTTGCCCCCTGCCCATTATGCCCCGGCCTCTGTCTGCAGCCCCGCTCCAAAGCTCCGCACTCATTTGTCATCGCCCCCTCCGCCCACCCTCTCTCTGAACAAGCCCCTATACCTGCCCCTTCCTACCTTTTTTGCTGCCTACTCCCGCCTCAATCTCCACCGCTCAATCAAAACCAAGCTCAGGGAAGCCTGCCTTGGTGGCCTTTTGCCGGAGTGCAGGGGCCTTTCTTGGGATGCAGGTATGAAATGGGCAGAAAGCCTTTGTGCCGGACTGGAGCTGTTTATGGAGCGCCCATGTGTCGTCTGAGAGCGTCAACAAGAGAACAAGTAGGTGAATGGAAGAGAAACAGGAGACAAAGGCAAAGATGGTAATCACAGTAAGAGGAAATGGCTTAGAACTCTGGCCAAGGAGGCAGGCAGAGTTCAGGGGCCGCGCCGGAACAGCTCGCAGTTCTCCGGGTACGGCAACAGCGACAGCTCTTCTCCACCAGATGTCCCCCTTTCCTGCAGAAAGCTTTTTCTAGGCCCATCCTCCAACTTCTGTTGCATCTATCGTCTTGCTTGAGGCATAAAAAAGCAGTAGGGGGCATAGGGCTGGGACGGGAACAGGGTTTTCTTGTATTTAAAAAAAAGATTTATTTTTAACTTTTATAATTTTGAATTTTTGACCGCGGAGCAGGCCCGAAGGGCCGCTCCGCGGTCTATAGAGGTTTCTAAACTTTTGTCCTCATGTGCATATATATATATATATATAAATATCTGGAAATGCTGTCCACGGGCGAATTCTCAACGGATCTTGGCAAACTATTTTTTTTCCTGAAAGGTTATGCTATTTTAGGAAGATCTGGAGGGGTGGAACTGATCCCGGGAGCATTTGAAACATTACTTTTTTGGGTAGAAAGTTTGAAAAATGGGGTATGTTGAGAAATGGCGAATTCTGCAAGCGGATTTGGACAAACTTTTTTTTTGCTGAAAGGTAATAACATTTTAGGAAGATCTGGAGGGGGTGGGAACTGGTCCCGGGAGCATTTGAAACATTACTTTTTTGGGTAGAAAGTTTGAAAAATGGGGTATGTTGAGAAATGGCGAATTCTCAATGGATTTGGACAAACTTTTTTTTTGCTTAAAGGTAATTAAATTTTAAGAATATCTGGAGGGGTGGAACTGGCCCCGAAGCATTTAAAACATTACTTTTCTGGGTAGAAAGTTGGAAAATTGCAATATGCGGCTTTTGCATTGTAGTACCTGAAGTCTTGAGAATTGTACAGAAGAGTTGATTTTTTGTTCACTAGTCATATATGTCGATTCTAAATATGTGCTTACTTTTGAAATTGGTTGAGAAACCACAGACTTGATTTTTGAGTTACAAAGTATCATATAAAGGATGCACTCCGCGGTCACCTATTGCGCTTTGCGCCATATACTTGTTTGTTTCACTTTCCGCATGGTTAGAGTTTTTGGCTGAAAGAGAAGTGGAACCTTAGCCAGCCAACTGCGGAAGTCGGCCTCGCTCTCCGGGAAGAAGGCCTTGGTGGAGCGGGCGAAGACGTGGAAGGAGGCGCAGCGATTGTCACCCAACAGCTCCGTCAACACCATCCAGTCCCAGAAGTTCCCGGAGTCCTTCGAGCCCCCCGCCACCACGCACACTGCAATCCAGCCCGCATTAACCACCTGTTGCCAAGAATTTGCCAGCTTTAGTTGAGCCATATTGCTGGCAGCTTGAAAACCTTAGGGTAAGGGCAGGAAGTTTTGGTCCATTTAAATTTCAACTTCAACCAACTATGGGAAGAAAACTTCCTGCCCATACCCGAAGCCTTTGAAGGTGCTAGCAATATGGCTCAACTAAAAGCTCAATAGGACCTTTGATAGCAGCGCATGTAAGGAAAGAAATGAAATGACTGGGCATGGAGAAGTTGGCGAGGCGGAACTCGAAGGTCTTGTGCTGCTCAGACTCCACGACGCCGTCCGCCTTGTACAGGGCCCCGCCGGCGGAGCTGTCCCGGAACACCCATTTCAGGCTCCCTTCGCTCCCGTTCGACGACAGCTGGCTCACTGCAACTTTTACACCTTTCTGCCAGCACTGAAAACGGCCACCCAGAAGTTTGGGCCAAAAAACCACTCCACGCAGAGCAATCGACTCAGTGCCGATTGCACAACAGACCAATGTGCACTGTACAGTGTCCCAAGCCCGGTGCGTCTAATGCGGTGTGCAGCGATGCGAGAAGGGATGGGTGTGTGGGGGGACTGATGTAGTAATTGCATTAGAGGGAAGAGAAGGGGAGGAAGGCGGGGAGGCTTTGAAGAGAGGTTGTAGGAGGTAGGACCGGATAGGCCGACGCAGGAAGGCTGCAGTTGGCCTTGCTGGCGATTGGGCTGCGGGGCGTCGCTCTTCACACCGCTCAGCTCGGCGACGGCGCTGTAGATGGTGGACAGGGACTCCGAGTAGCCGTAGATCTCAACCCAACCTTGCAGTGTTTCGCTAATTCTTGCCTTCCTGTCTGTGCTCAACAATGTCTCAATCCATTATGCAATTTGTTGTAGTGTTCATTTCACAAGGAAACTATTAGCGTATGTCTTCCACTATTGTGAAGCACTCTAAAGGAGCCGTACCTGGACCCAGGGCCCCTGGAGATCCTTCAGCTGGAAGTCGCGGCACTTGCACTGGGGGCTGCTGTCCCTCTTCTTGCGTCCCAGGGAGGCGCCCAGGCCCCCGCCGGCCTGCCGGCCGAAGCCCGCTCCGAGGCTGGCCCCCAGGCCGCCCAGGCCGCCGTAGGGGACCTCGAAATGGGGCTGCTGGTAGCCTCCGCCATAGCCCCAGGGCCCACCAGCCGCCTGCCACCGCTGGAAATCACCGCACACCCCAGCCCGCACACCGCCTCCATAGGCTAGAGGAAGCAGAGAGGCTGGTTAGATAGATAACTGGCTGGGAGTAGGTGAGTAGGCCGTAGATGATGGTGAGTAAGAGGAGTTTCATTAGTTTAACTTCCAGACTAGGATTTTGTGCCATTGGCATCGAGTAAAAGGCCTACAGGCTTACAGCACCAGTCTACAAAGCCGAAGCCAAAGCGCCCTAGTTCAAGCAGCTGGCTTACGTTGCCGAAGGCCGGGTGGGCTCCAAAGCCGCCTCCAAGGCCAGCCTGGCCCCCGTAGCCAGCGCCCTGACCAAAGGCCGCCGCCAGACTCAGGCCCTGGCCGCCCAGTCCGCCGCCCTGCTGGCCTCCGAAGCCGCCGTAGCCGCCCGCCCCTTCAAGCAAGATCAAATACAATAATTTATAATCTTCTTCTTCCAAGAAGCATAGAACAAGAAGATTGTAAATAATTTATAATCTTCTTCTTCCAAGAAGCAGGGAACAAGAAGATTATAAATAATTTATTATCTTCTTATTCCAAGAACCAGGGAACAAGAAGATTATAAATACTTTATGATCTTCTTCCAAGAACCAGGGAACAAGAAGATTATAAATAATTTATAATCTTCTTCTTCCAAAAAGCAAGGAACAAGAAGATTATAAATAATTTATAATCTTTTTCTTCCAAGAAGCAGGGAACAAGAAGATTATAAATAACTTATAATCTTCTTATTCCAAGAAGCAGGGAAGAAGAATATTATAAATTATTTTCTTCTTGCCTCCTCATCATCCATAAAGGATTAGGTCAAAAAGAGTCCACCCCCGAAGCCGCCGCCCAGGCCGCCCCCGTAGTTGGGCGGACTGAAGCGCAGGCGACTGGCAGGGCTCAGGGCACCCAGGGAGGCTCCGAACTGACCGCCTGCCCCCTGGCCTCCACCCAGAGCTCCTGGAAAGATGGTTCAAGTATGGGAGGTTAAGGGAGAGGAGGATGGGCATTGGGAGCAACCGAAGCTGTTCTGGAGTCCGCCGCCGAGACCTGCCAGAGCGCCCAGGCCGCCGCCGAAGCCGCCGCCCAGGCCGCCGAGGCCGCCCTGGCCGCCCATGCCGTTCTGGCCGCCCATGCCGCCGCCCATGCCGCCCTGCCCTCCCATACCGCCCATGCCGCCGCCCATACCATTCTGGCCGCCGCCCATCCCACCCATTCCGTTCAGCCCGCCCATACCGCCGCCCATCCCATTCTGTCCACCCATCCCGCCCATTCCATTCTGGCCACCCATCCCGCCGCCCATGCCGCCGCCGTTCATGCCGCCGCCCATGCCGTTGTTGCCCATGCCGCCGCCGCCGCCGCCCATGCCGCCGTTCTGGCCACCCATGCCGCCGCCCATCCCGTTCCTCCCGCCCTGGCCTCCCATGCCGCCGCCGCCCATCCCATTCTGGCCGCCCATGCCGCCGCCCATGCCTCCCATTCCACCTTGGCCGCCCATCCCATTCTGGCCGCCCATCCCTCCCATGCCGTTCTGACCGCCCATCCCACCGCCTCTCCCGCCCATGCCGCCGCCCATCCCGTTCTGGCCGCCCATCCCGCCCATGCCGCCGCCGCCGCCCATGCCGCCCTGTCCCCCGAAGCCGCCGTTGCCGAGGGAGGGACTGTTGGCGAACTGATTCCCGCCCGCCTGCCGCCTGCTCAGGCTTTCAGCCCGCGAGCTCACCAGCGACAACAGCAGCACCAGCAAACTCCGCATGGCTCTTGGCTACCTGCTGGAGGATTGCGATTGAGAGAGGCAGAGAAAGAGGGAAGGAGTGAGATGGAGAACAAGGGCGGGAGGGAGGCTCTTTATAGGAGGGGCGGAGTTGGGGGCGGGCGGCGGAGGCACGAGGCATTGTCCAAAGAGGGGCGCACATGAGGGATGCGCAGGGGATAGCCGGCTGGCGGAATTGGGGGAAAGGGGGCGTGAGGTTTGCAGAAGCTGCCAGAGAGGCTCATGAGAAGAAACACTTGTCCACATAGCAGCCTAAGCCCCCCCTCAGCTAACGTCCTCCTATAGCATCCCTTGTCCATCTTCCCAAGCTGCTTCAGTGGCTTTAGCCTGACATGACCATTGGTTGCTAAAAGCCTTGATATTTTTTTGCTGATAAAACAAGCAGATATAAACGTATCAAAGGGGGGTGTCGGGTTTTTGTGTTCGGGTTTGTTCGGGTGTTTGTTTGGGTTTTTTTGTTTGTGGTTTTTTGTTTTTTTTTGTGGGTTTTGTTTGTGGGGCGGGTTGTGTTTGGGTTGGTTTGGTTGGTTTATGTTTGGGTGGATGTTTTTGTTTTTTTTTTTTGGGTTTTTTTTTTTGTTGTTTTTGTTTGCTTTTTTCTGTTTTTTTGTGTTGTTTTGTTTGCTGCTTGGGTGTTGGGGTTTGGTGGGGTGGTGCTGGTTTGGTGTGGTGTGCTGTTTCTGGTTGGTTGGTTGTTGGTGAGTGGTGGTGTGTTTGGGTTTTGGTGGGTTGGGGCTGGGCTTTGCTTCTGTTGTGCTCGCTTCTCGTGCTCTGCTGGGCTTTTTGTTTTTTTTCTTTTTTGTGTGGATGCATGGCTGCGCGGATGTGTTTGTCTGTAATGCTGGTGGGTTGGGAAGATGCGGGCGGTTTTCGGTGCTCGTTGTGGCTGTAGAGTGAGTGTGGTGGGAATAGGTGTTTGGTGATTGGAGATGGGTTGATTTTTTTTTTTTGAGTTGTGAGTGGCGATGTGGTGTGGTTGTAGATGGGGGCGATTTTTTGGCGCTGTGGCTTTCTCGCTGCTGTGTGTGTTGGATTTTTGCTTTTGTTTTTGGTTTTGATTGGGCATCCGCTTGGCTGTCGGTCTTGGAGAGGCCCTTGCTGTGCTTTGGAGGAGGGATTGAGCGGAGGCCGTGATCTGGGCTTTGGGCGCTCCTCTGCGTGCTCCTCGTGCTGGTGGCGGCCCTCCCTCTTCTTTCCCCTCCTTGTGCTTGTGGCTGGGTGGTGGCTGAATTTTTTGTGCTTGATTTTCTGCTGGCTTTTTGCGTGGGTCTTCTCGGCTCCCTGGCCTCCTCCCGATGCTGATCCTCTCGCTCCGCTCTGATTTCTCTGTTCTTTGACTCTGCTTTCTTCCTGGCCTGGGCGATCCTTCGTGTGTGGTGTGGCGTTGCGGAGGTGTTGGTGCTGCGTGCCTTGATTTCTGTTTTTCTTTGGTCTCCGCTTTTCTCCCTTTGCGCGCTGTAGTATCGATGAATGAGTGGATGGGCATTTGCTTGTGTGGTTGTTCTTTGGGTTGCGTAGCTTGGCGCCTCTTGTGGTTGCTGTGGTTGTGAGCTGCAGCTCCCGCTGCATGCCCTTGCTGCTCCCTTGCCCCCCTGCCCTCCTCCTTGGGCGGCGGACTTTTCCCTTTTGAGATGCGCGGATGGCTGCCCTTTTCCTGGATGATTTTTTGCCCTCTGTTTTCTTGTTTTTTGGAAACTTTTGATTTGATGTTTGTTCGGTTCTCCTTTTTTTGCCGAGTATGAGTTTTTTGCCTCTGTCCGACTTTGGGGGCATCCCGTGCGTTGCATGCCGCGTTGGCCTTGTGAGCTGTGTTTTGTCTTTGTTGGGGATTTGGACGTTTGACGATTTTGATTTTTACCGAACCCTGATTACCCACTGACTTTTTTGTCCTTTTCGGGTATCAAAGGAAAATTATTCGAAAATTCGCCCATTGTCTTGCTTGATGTCCAGCAGTTGAATGATTGCTACAAAAGCCAAACTGTCGCCAGGAAAGCAGGCTGTTATTTTCAAGATAGGAGGAGAGCTGTGTGCTGCCGATTTTCTCAAAAATGTAGCAAATAGCAGAGGTAAGTGAGATGGGGCGGTAGTTGGAGGGGGAGGAGGGGTCTCCCTTCCGCTTGTACACAGGAATGACAATGCTCTGACTCCACTGGTCGGGAAACTCATTGCAGGCCAAGCATAGGTCAAAGAGCATTGAAAGGGGGAGGCAGATGGCGGGACTGAGCTGCTTGACGAGAAACATGGGAAAGCCACCGACTCCATGACTCAGCTTAGATTTTCAGCGCCTTCATTTTGAGACACCTACAGGCTACAGCATTGCCTAAAGGAACGTAGGGCATGTCGGGAGCTCAGGTGGCCATGGTAGAGGCGGTAGCAATAAAGGGCGGTAGCAATAACTTCTTATGAAGAAGATATGCTCTGCATCAGTGGCATTCAAAAATTAAACTGCTGGAACAAGCCGTATGACAATTGCATGAAGTCCAACAAATTGCCCATGCAGCGTTTTTACATTAAAAATAAAAATATTCAATCAATTTTCAGCTCAGTT
>JASANA010011722.1:0-58009 GCA_030248095.1 Ptycholaimellus sp. GST1_10 | reverse complement strand
TTGAAGAATGTGTTTCTGTAGATTCTATGAGTAGCCCTTGCAATGCTCTTTCTGGAATCTATGGTATGCATACCTGCTGATGTTTGATCAGAAGGCTCAGACCTTGTATCATGTAAAAAAAATTGTTAACACGTCAAAAAGGATGACTATAGTTGTTTTATGGAAATTAAAACCATTCTTCAAAATTCTATGGAACAATTCTTTACAACATTTAAAAACATAAATTAAACATTAAAATAAAACATATTACCAACAAATGCTTTTTTGTAAACATTAAATAAAAATACCTATATTGCTGTACTTATAATATTTAGTAAAGATTTTCATAACACAGACACAACTGCAAAGAAAATAAATAAATTAGGAGCTAGACTGAAACTTGGCACTGTCAAGGTCAAACGGAAGCCAATTGGGTGGTTTCATATGTACTGTGGAGTTGCGGAAATCTGAGTATACATTATGAATGCGTTCTGAAACGTTAGATGGACACTTTGTGAGGAGAGCATGAGTTACTAGAATTTGGTCAGGAAGATTATACAGTATTGAGTTGATTGTGCTTTTTGACAGTTTTATTATTCCTGCTCCATTACGTCCACCTAAATGTTTACATGATGCCCATGGCAGTGGTCTTGGTGATATCAGCCATTCAATGATCATATAGTGTAAACTCCATAAGTCATCAGTGCAGTTTGGTTCATTTTTTTCATGAATGAATGGTGAAGAATATTTGATAGATCCCTGAAAATTAGATTTTTTCCCAATTCTGGTGTTGTCTGGAGAAGTCAGTGTCTCAGTACTGCCAAAGTCAATAAGAACAACATCAAGATTTAAAAATTCATCCGCAAAGCCCTTCCCTATTGTGCAAAATCCAGGATGTGTGCGAATCATAAAATTTTTAGGTGCAATATGACAGTGTACAAGTCCAAGTTTGTGCAATGCTCTTATGGCATCCAAACATGCAACAGAGAGATTAGAGATGAGTCGATGGCCCATTCGGCGTAGTGGGGCCATTGTATGAAGCTCTTCCAGACTGATTGTTAGACGCTCCATTATTATAAAAGGGATGGGTGTAAGCAGCGCAAAATCTGTCCTTTTTTTACCAACATGATGATGAATCCAAGTCCAATATCCATCTGAATCATCAATCATTCCATAATCATACAGCTTTGGGAATGATCGTTTTTCCGTTTCACTTAGCCTTTTGGATGACATAATTGTAGTTAAAATGTTGAGCTCTTGAATTAATGAGAGACTATGCTGGTCATGTGCTCCACGGCGTGCTAATTTTAATGCATATGTTTTGTGACTGAAGATACCTGCTTTGCTTTGGTTTTCTTTGGGATTAGGACATCGATTGCCTGGGTAAACCTCATACACATCAGCAGTTAATCCTTCTTGTAGCCAACAGCTAAGTTTCCAATGAAATAATTTTGCATTGCTTCTGTGTAAACTGGTGAACTCTCCCTGAAAATATTTTCTACCATCTCTATCACGTTCATCAACATGTTTTTCCACTGCTTGTATCTTAACAGCTTCTCCTTTGGCAGCGATGATGTTATCATCTTCAGTTTTTTTTCCAACAAGTATGGTATTCATTAGCTTAGCAAACCATCCTTTTTTCTGCTCACTTATCTTGTTGTCATCATTTTTTGGACATGCTTCTAAATCAGCAGGTTTGTTTTGAAAAAGTTGGTTGGATTTGTTCATTTCTTGCTTCATTGGTTACCCAGATAATGCTTTCTGATTCCGAATAATTAAATTTGATTTATTTAAAAGAGTGCAAATTTAAATATGACATTTGGCGACCATTTTAAGGTCAACTCAACGTCAATAACTATGGTGTGAAAGATTAAGAGCTGAGCAGTTCTGTTCTGATAGGAAATGTGAGCAAATTATGCTTAAATAGCACTTCAATAACACTAAAAGTAAGCAAGACATGCGTATTTAAATCAAAAAATCGTACATCAATCATAAGTTTTTTTCTGGATCTTCCTTTGGTCTCATTATCCGCAATTTAAGGTTATTAAGGCAGGTTTTGAAGGATTTGAGCTATTAGTAGCATCTTATTACTGGTTTTCTGGCATTTTGCATTTAATTATTTTGGGTTTTTGTTCATAAGTATTCTCGGTAGGCTTATGAGTTGAGTGGGTATTGTCGTTAAAATTGTGGGATGATCTCCAAGAAACAAGAAATCATGTTAAAATGTTAAGCTGGCAAATTCTGCTATGATCGTCAGGATTGAGATTAGAGCTTGTTATTCTGTTTATTGCCTCCCTTCCTTTGCCCCCTCCCTTTTCTTGTTATTTTGACCCCGGGGGCGCCCCAGGGCCCGCTCCGCGGTCTACTGGGGGTTCCAAACCTTTGTCCTCATATGTATGTATATATCTGTATCTGGAAATGCTGGCCCCGGGCGAATTCTCAACGGATCTTGACAAACTTTTTTTTCCCTGAAAGCTAATGCTATTTTAGGAAGATCTGGAGGGGTGGACCCGGTTTCTGAGCATTTGAAACATTACTTTTTTGGGTAAAAAGGTTTAAACATTGCAATATACAGTTTTTGCGCTGTAGCACCTGTAGTCTTGAGAATTGCACAGACAACTTGAGTTTTTTTGTTCACAAGTCATAAAAAAGGATTCCAAATCTGTGCTTACTTTTGAAAATGGTCGAGAAACCACAGACTTGCCCTCTTGAGTGACAAACTTTCACGCATGACAATAGCATCAATAATTACTAGTAGCTGAACGGCTGATAATTGAACAGAACACTTGAGTTTTTTTGTTCACAAGTCATATATACACCGATTCTAAATATGTGCTTACTTTTGAAAATGGTTGAGAAACCACAGACTTGCCCTCTTGAATGACAAACACAGACACATGACAATAGCATCAATAATTAGTAGCAGCTGAACGGCTGATAATTGAACAGAACACTTGAGTTTTTTTGTTCACAAGTCGTATATAACGATTCCAAATATGTGCTTAATTTTGAAAATGTTTTAAAAACCACAGACTTTTCCTTTTGAGATGCAATGTTTGTCCTCACAGCAGAAATTTTCCTTAATTTTTGGATTTTGCTACACGTGAAGGTGTAAGCGCTCCGCGGTCACCTATTGCGCTTTGCGCCATATACTTGTTCTCTAATAAAACTGCGTAATTAACAAACCTATTTTCATCCTTAAATGCTATGTTTTTTGTGTTGTAATTACAACAGTATCATAGCGAGAATCTCTTTAGTCGTTCACCGAGCAGGGAAAAGGGATAGCGACAGGAGCATGTTTATAGACAGAATGATCTTGGCACCCTTCCGCCCGCACCATCAACTCAAGGTCAACGAAACTGGCTTGGGAACGCCACAGCGCTCCCGGGCGACGAAGGAGAGGTGGAAGAGGATCACACCAATCATCTAGGGCAGGCAGAGGAACGGGAGCTCGGATCTAAGCTACAAGCAGTACGACACTAATGGGGCAGGAAGGGAATTGTCATCCGTTCAGAACAGTAGCAGGATGGTGTCTGCGCTGTCAAGGTTGGGTATCAATGAGGATCGGCATCTCCTTCGGCCGTTAGGGTAGGGCAGATAGAGGAGGACGTAGAAGCCGACCATGTGGTGGTGGTTGAGGTGACAACTGTCATGGAGGCGTAACTTCCATTCAGGCTCGCAGCTGTAGATGCTATTGCGGAGGAGACATGCAGTCCGGGTTGAAACGTAGCAGTGGAGGAGGTAGAGCCAGACGTGCCAAGGTAGAGGCACATGGAGTCGGTTGTCATGATCTCCATCCGGGTCCAGCTCGCCGGAGTTGAAGGTGAAGGTCAGATCCGGAGAGGGCGTGGAACAGGGAATGGAGGTCAGGTCAGGCCAGCCGATCCCCGTCCAGCATCACCATCATTGGGCAGATGGATGTCATCTCAGGCTCCATCCCCTTGGCTTGCAGAGCCAGTGATCCGTCTCTGGGTCTAGGTTCTTGTCCCGCATCTCCAGGTTTTGAGCCGTAGGAAGAGGTGGCAGGGAATTCCTACTCTCGTGGGCTGGTCAGCACCTTGAGGCTTTAGAGAAATTATTTTCTCCACACTGACGGTGAGGATGTATAGGCTGTTGCAGCTGAGGTCGAGGTTGGTCAGGTCCAGCTGGAGGGCCTGGAGATCGGCTGATGCGGAGAGTTGATTGCCACAGGGACTCAGCCAACACAGGGGACCGGGCTGAATGCCGCAATCCAGGAACTGGCTGGCATTCCCGCTCAGATTCGGCAATGGCTGTCAAGGCATCGCAGCTGCCGGCTGTCCATCAGATTTCTGTTAAGGTCTCATAGTTGGTAGAGTTGTTGAAGGCGGAGCCTTCGATGGTGGTGATGGAGTCACTGGCCAGTAGCATTTGATCCAAGATCCCTAGATCCTGCTGGGAGATCAGATCCAGTTAGGTGAGCCAGTAGTTGCTCAGGTTGAGGTGTTTCTGGGTGGGTAGGCTCGTAAACTGGCCCTCTTCCAAGGCTTTGACTGCATTCTGCTGCGGCTGCAGGCAATGCTGAGGCGTTCTCCGAGGAGATAAGCAAGGCTGGCGGGTCCGAAGGGCCGGGCCAGACACAGGAGAGCTTGCAGTGGGCGGGTGACGAGGCATCGGGCAAGCAGGAGCAGCCGATCTAGGAGTTGTAGGAGAATGAGTTCAGAAAGTTATTGATGGCGCCGCTGGTCCTATCGTCCAGGATCAGGAGGCAGCAGTTCCGCGAAGGGTGATGATAGGAGTAAGCCAGCAGATGATGAGGTTGGGCAGCCGAGGGCAGTCCTTTTCTTGCTCACCTAGGCTGCTCCTCCTCGCAGAGTTAGGCAGAGTAGCGGATGTAGAGCTGGGTGTTGATGACGTGGGCAGACAGAGCTCCTTTGACTCCACCACAGCCAGAGCCCGGTCGGGTCAGCCATCATCCACCAGCCTGGGCTGTATTCTCTGACATCTCGTTGACATCATCCAGGCCTCGTCCATCCCACAGTTCAGTTGTTCTTCCTAGTGTCCGCGGGGAACCTGATGTAGCGTCTGAAGGAGCACCCGCTGTCCCTGTTGTGTTACACACAGAGGTTGTGGCTCCTTTCGTGGGTGATGACGAAGATGCCGCTGAAGACCAGACTCTCGTCGATGGTACAAGAGCAGATGTCGCTGCACAACTACTTCACCAGTGCGTAGTCCTCCTTTGTTCCAAGGCTGATAGTGTCGGTGGTTCCCTTTCTCTCGATTTTGACTCTTGCTGCTATAGGCAGAGAAGAAGTAGTTGGCCAAAGAACTGGGTGGCCTGGAGGAGCAGGTGTCATGGAAGGATAGCAAGGGACCGGGCATCAACACTGCCATCCAGGCGTTGCTCCAAGACAACTTCTTCGCCCTCAAGGAGAAGGAACTGGTGTCAACAAGGACTGCATCAGTGGCAGCGCTGTCTGAGTCGAGGGCGGTGGTGAAGGCAGGGGAAGGACAAGAAGGAAGGGAGGGCATGGGAGTGGGCGAGAAGAGGTGGCCGGTAGAGAAGGCAGTCTCTTCTGTGTACTCCCTCTTCATGCCTCTCTCTTGCGTCCAGGGCCTCTCTATTGCTACTGTGAAGGGTAGGGCAGGTTGAGTTCCAGTCTGTCAGTCTTGTTTGCCTTCAAGGTCAAATGTCAAAAATTACACCTCCTCCGATTTTGATGAAATTTTTTTCCTAGTTAGGGGACACCAAAGTAAAATTGCCCGCTCAAGCCGTTTTTTCACTTTGAAGTAAATTTTTTGAGAAAAAAAATATTTAAATTTTATGTGTTGTAGCAGATCTCCACTACCTCAGCTTCCAGGCCGAAGTCTCCGTTGCCTTCACCTCAGCAAGTTTAAAGGCACAGTCCCCCATGCCTTCATCCATGTCCGCATTCTGGTCCAGCTGAGCGACGGCAGATTACGGTGCCCGATGAGGAGAAGTTGTAGGCGAAGTGTCTGAGTCAGGCAAGGTTGGGTCTTGAGCCTCACCTGTCTCGCTATGTCCAGTTGATCAAGTCAGGCCTAGGAGAAGGGCAGGTAAATGGGTCCAGGGCTGTTGCTTGGAGGATGAAGTGGTGTGGAGGATATTGAGGCCTTGGAATTGTGCGGCAGAGACGACGGTCATGCTGCTGCAGTTGTTCCCAGTGTCCTAGAGCACTAGCTCGTTGCCTGAGTCCATAGACTCGGTGAAGGGCCTTGAGTGGCAGCCATTTCTGGTCTGGACCCAGCAGTGTCCGATGAAAGTGGAGCATGAAGCAGGTCCTGGTCTCTTAGTGTCAGCTTGGAGACATGGCAGGCCATAGAGTTCAGCTCTTCCAGACTGCCTTTCAGCTCTGTTAGTTGAGTCCAACATCCAGCCTTGCATCCTGACTGATGATGGGTTGACAAGAAGCGTTAGGAGCTGGTGTAGGCGATTTAGGCTGTCTGTGGCTCCAGCTCCGCGGTGCCCTCCGCGGCCCACTCGTATGTGGCCAGCACTTCTTCTTTATTGCTGGGATGGGCGAAGGCATGGAGAGGCGTCGCTGGCAGATTAGAGGCTGGATGCCTGTTGCATGGAGTACCCTATCCCTCCCGGCCGGGCCAAAGGGTCATGATCCTCTTCCTGCCCTGTTTCCACTGATGTCTTGCGTTTATTCCAGTTGTCCCCATCATGACTGGATAGAGTAAGAGGGCTCCATGGTGAGGATGGTTGGAAGTGTGGATAGCTGGTCAAGCAGTGTCGATGACCTTGAAGTGTGGGCCATTCGGTAATGGTGGTCTAGGCAGTATGGATGGCCAGGCTGTGCATATAGATGGCCAGGCAGCGATGGCGGGCCAGGGAGCACAGATGTGCAGGCAGCGATGGCGGGCCAGGTAGTGCAGATGGCCAGGCGGCGACGGCTGGCCAGGTAGCGCAGGTGGCCAGGCAGCGATGGTGGGCTAGGTGGGCTATGGCGGGCCCAGTGGCACAGATGGCCGGGTGGTGACAGCAGGCCAGGTAGCGCAGAAGGCCAGGCGGCGATGGCGGGCCAAGTAGCACAGATGGCCAGGCGGCGATGGCGGGCCAGGTTGCTCAAATGGCCAGGCGGTGATGGTGGGCCAGGCAGCGCAGATGGCCAGGCGGCGATGGTGGGCCAGGGAGCGCAGGCGGTGATGGTGGTGAGGTTGTGCTGATGGACAGGCGATGTTGGAGATCAGGTGTCAAGAGTGTGGTCAGAGCAGATGGCCAAGAGACTACAGTGGTTGGGTAGTGTAGATGATCTATGGGGATGAGAAGGCGAGATGAGTGACGATGGAGGTGGTAGTGCCAAGAGCCACTTGGTCTTGCGGTTGGAAGAGTGAGGAGGGCGGTAGTGGGTCTGGAGTAGCTGTTGTTTGAAGCAGTAGTTATAGGAGGGTTGGATCGGTTATGACGATAGAGGGTACCCTGCTGACAGTTGTTGCAGCGGGCCCTGTCAGCCGGAGTGACGACATCAATGCACCGGTTGCAAAGGGAGACAGCAGAGGACAGGATCATGGACATGATGTTGCTTTGGGTCTCTGTGATTGGGTGTGGTGGGTGCAGTGGCTCTCAAGCCCTGTTCAGTTTCCAGCTACAATCAGGCTCTACCTTAGTTTGTCTTGTCAACTTGGAGGTTGCAATGCGCGTTTGGTTCTGCGAGGAGGCTTCCTTCGCGGACAAAAAGGTGTAATCGCTGGTGGTAGTGGAAACAAGGTGCAGGAGGAAGACTTGGTTGGTCATTTTGCTAGCGGAGCAGTCCTTCTCTAGTAGAGACATTACTGGTCAGCTAGTAGGTGTCAGTGAAAGTGCATAAGGTCTCCTCCCACTTATTGCTCTTGATCTTCGCTCTAGTGTTGGTGGGTGATTAGCGAGGATCGTGAGGAGGTAGTAGATGAAGAAGCGTCAACACTGGGAATGAGCTACTGCAGGAGGGAGAGGGGGAGGATGAAGGATGATGATTTAGTAGACGGCCCCGTCTTGTGAGTGATATTCGATGTCCGGCATCCTCTTGTCCCCCTTTTCTCAGTCCATAGGAGGCCGGAGTCATCACTTCCTTGGCGAGGATGAAATGATCGGCAAGGGGATCATACATACATTGCCCTGTGTTCTTGACTGATGCCAAGAGTCCTCTTATTGTGGGGACTCGCTCAGTCTCGAAGTGGTTGGCATGTAGATCATAAGGGCCGCTTGCGCTGGTGGTCTCACTTCTTCTCTTCCTCGAAAACATTGAAGATCCTTAGAGCCTGAAAGTGAATTAGGCTCTCTAGCCTCCTATTCACTTTCCGCATTCTGTCAGAGCTTGTTGTGGAGACTGGTTTCCGCCGCACAGCAAGACGCTCTAGGCAGATGATGTATCGATAACTGTCTGTGATTCGAGCGCGAGCTAATCAACACTCTCTGGGCAGACAGAGGTTGGAGGGCTGCTTGGATTGTGTCGCAACGACTGGGCCAGTGATGTTGGAGGGGCATGTTGGCCAGGCGCAAGATGGCAGATTGTAGGAGGCTTGGAGCCTTCGGCTGAGCTTGACAGAGCCTGTGTCCGAACGTGGCAGCTTTGAAGAGGCCAAGCTGCATGATGCTAGGCTTGGTCATGAAGTGGCCGAAGTAAAGGACGATGGCAAAGCTGGACTCATACTGCTTCATGCCGATGAGTATGTCGGGCGGAAAGCAGCGCTGCAGTTGTATAGAGCGAAACTCTGGAGGCCAGCAATCTGTAGCTGGATGCAGGCAAAAGAGGGCAGTAGATGGGGTAGGTGCTGTGCTTGATGTAGAACGTGCTGGTGGCCTGGTCATTAAAGACGGGCGAGGAGCAGCAGATGTAGCGGCGGATGATGTGCATGATGCTGATCATGCCGTAGGCCTGGTTGGAGAAGGTGGGCACGAAGTAGCAGCAATCGCAGCGGATGCCGTCCAGGATGTCCGACTTGCCGTAGCCGAAGTTGAGCAGGTTGCAATTGAGGCTGGCCACGAAGTGGCTACGGAAACTGACATAGTAGTCTAGGATGACTCGTAGTCTTCTGATGGTCAGAAGAGTCGAGCAGACTCTTCTGGCTGTTAGTGAGCGGACTGGAGAGCTTGATGTTCGGGTAGTGGTAGATGGTGGAATGTGAGCAAAGCAGGTGACGGGGGGCTTGTTTGCAAAGCAGGTTTGCATTTGCGAACCTAAAATTTTTAAAACGGGCCATGTTTGAACCTAACATGGGCAAACGGGGGTATTTTTTGCAAACCTGCCCTAATTATTCATGTTTTTGCCTAAAAACGCCTGAAAGTGTCATATCTTGAACAGGCGCATTGCGGGGCGTCTCCTGGGTACCAGGGGGGATGATTTATTCGTACCCCCTGGATGTTGTATGATTTTGAACTACTTTGCACCAGCCAAAGATTTCGGCATGCAAACATCGCGCGAAATAGCAAGGCTGCTGTTTGCTGTGGGATATCTGAACGCTGTTTTACCAAGAGCAATGGGCAACAACCAGAATAATGCCAAAGCGACTGCATTCCGCCGCCACAAAGGCTGCAGTGGTCCGTCTCCACCAGTCGAGCAATTCCTACAACGACATCTGCCGGGCCCTGTCACACAAGCAGCTATCCATGTCTAGAGTCCAGGGCATCATTGCCGTCCATGGCCAGGCACCCTCCGGCGCCAGCTTCAACCACCGGAAGGGAGCAGGAGCCTCTCGCCAAGTCCGCACCCCCGAGTTTGTCCAGGCTGTTGCCCAGGAGATCGCCCAGGACAACTGCACAAGCTTCAAGGAGCTGGCCCGGCGCTTTGACGTGGACCTGGTGACGATGAAGAAGTGCGTGAAGGAGGACTTGGGGATGGACTTATTCCGGCGGATGGAGAGCCAGGCCCTCAACGAGCAGCAGAAGGGTGAACGACTGCAGCGCTGCCTGGCCCTCCGCCATCGGCTGTCGCAGGTGGGTTGGGAAAACGTCGTGTACAGCGACGAGAAGTACTTCGCCCTGGAGGCCGCCTTCTACCCCCAAAACTCCCGCGTCATCGCCTTCAACCGCCGCTCTGCCCCCAATCTACGCATCGCCCATCAGAAGTACCCGAAGAAGCCGCTCGCCTGGGCTGGTGTCAGCGCTCGTGGGAAGACCCGCCTGATCTTCCTGAAGGAGGGGACGCGAATGAATTCACAGGCCTACATCGACGAAATTCTGGAGCCAGAAGTGTCGCAGCTGGGACAGTGCATCTTCGCCGGCAGTCCTTGGATCTTCCAGCAAGATGGAGCCAGCATCCACACCGCCAAGAAAACTCTCAACTGGTTCAGCAACTCCGGCATCGGCCTCCTCGAGCCACATGAGAGGCCACCCTGCTTGCCCGACCTCACCCCCCTCGACTTCTCCATCTGGCCCATGTTCGAGCAAAAGGCACTGAAGACCCAGCCCGCGAACCTCGAAGAGCTCAAGAAGGCGCTCTATCAAGATCCCGATCGTGACACTGCGCAACATCTGCCAGGCTGTCCCCGACCGCATCAACCACTGCATTGCGGTCAACGGCGATCATTTCGAATGATTCACAGCTTACCCTACCTTTTTGAACCCATTGCTACTTCCTCTACTGATTTACCTATCACGTTGTACAGAGAAATCGGTTGGAAAACTGCTTAAAGAAAAACAATAGCAGGGGTACGAATAAATCTCCCTCCCACGGTATGCATTACGGGGGCTCTGCCAGCCCTTAACTCAGCAACTTATCATTCAAAGTAAACTATAAAAATTGAAACCATAACTTAGTAGCAATTTGAGCTATTCGTCACCTTCCACTTTCCACATGTTCACCTTCAAATGTTGGCAGAGCGAGACTCTTGGCGTGAGCCTGGAAGAGGGCAGCCGAGTAGGCGGCGGAGACTCCGGAATACAGTTCGTCCGACCGGGGCAAGTGGGCGTGGTCCTGATGGACGAGGAGGATGTGGAGGAGGAAGAGGCCATCCTCGACTTCGACACCTCCGGACCCTTCTCCAGCCTCCCCAACCTAAAATGCCGTCTGGGCCATCTCAGGTCCTTTCAACAACATAGATAGATGAACACTGTCCCGATTGCACACCTTCCTCCTACCCCCATCCTCCCTCTTCGAGGCTTGGATGGAGCGGCATCAAAAACGCCTTCCAAGACTACGCTGTCCTTGGACTGGAGGCAGGGCAAAGAATTCCATCCACCCAGCCCCAGCCAGCAGAGCTAATTGACCCTGCCTTTCAAGACACTGTCGAATGGGAACATTAAAGTTTAACTTTAATGAATTAATTTGGCAGATTATCATCGACGCTTCTCTTATCCTAAATATGGATAAAAGAAGAGGTCTACGGAACTTTGGTTCTATGGCGTCTGACTGAGATTTGCCGGCCCTTTGGACAGAGCAAATCTGCAAGGACTGCAGCATTCAGACCTACGCCTATGGTTTTGGCTTTGGCTTCCAGGTCTCCGCCTCCTACAAGACACTCATTAACCTCTACTCATTCCCCGCCAATCAATTGATTGTTGAGAATGACCCATCAATGATCATCAATGGCCAGCACATTTCATCCCAGCTCTTCAGCTACAAGGACTGAAATGCATCTGGCACTGGCCTATGGCCAGCTTCTACTCGGCCTCATTCATCAAGCTCAGTGGCAACTGAGTCGCCTCCAACTGCAACATGAACAAGGCACGGGCAGACGGCCACTTTGACTACGGCCTGAATTGGCAGGCACAGGCCCATGGCCACTATATGACGGCCTGAATTGGCAGGCACCGGCCTACGGCCACACTACGACAGCCTGAATCGGCAGGCACAGGCCTACGGCCACTCATATACTATGGTCTGAATCAGCAGGCACAGGCCTATGGCCACTCTACGATGGCCTGAATTGGCAGGCACAGGCCTACAGCCACCAGGAGTTCAGCCTGTCACTGCACTCCCATTCCAGCAGCCTTCCTCTGTGGACTCCGACTGCGGACGGAAAGTGTCAAACAGCAGCAACTGAATCGAGTCAAACTGTCCCTGCAATTCCCCTCCAGCAGCCTTCCTCTGTGGACTCCAACTGCGGATGGGAATCAGCAAACAGCAGGACTAAGTCTCAAGGGTCAACCCACTCATCTCTAGCAGCCTTCCTCTGTGGACTCCGACTGTGGACCTGAGAATGACCAATGACGCATCATCTGTTATTCGCATTTCTCTCACAGCAGCCTTCCTCTGTGGACTCCGACTGTGGATTGAACCGTGAACTCAGATGCCTGCGGAAAGCCCCGCCTAAGAGCTACTAGGAGCCAGCGGGCAACATCTACTCGGCCTTTTGCTACTCTTCTCTGTCGCCCTTATGGGGGGAAGCAGGAAGACTGCAAAGGCACGCCCTGCTACACTCTGCCGCATCCTGAGGAAGCGGGAGAGCAGCAGGAATCAAGGCTGGGATGGCCAACATGGGAGAGGCCGTCACATAAGGGCACTGGCAAATCACCCTCGTTCCTTCTCTCTTCAGGCACAGGGCCCATCATGTTACTCTGCAAAGGCCTAGTATGCCTTTTGCCACCTCGCGTCATCGATGGATGGGAGGATGATGCAGAGAGAGCGAATTTGTCTTACGGGACTCTGAGCTGACGAGCACAGAATTCGCGACCGCGCAGGCCTATTAGGAGGCAATGACAGTGCCCAGCCTACCAGGCCTATTAGGAGGCAATGACAGTGCCCAGCCTACCAGGCAGCTGGTTATCGACATGGGAAGGAGAACAGAACACAAAACCCTCAGCCTCCGCCAAACTCTACCAGGGGATGATTCAACAAGCGCTGACTGCTCAATCTGCTTAGCAGCCACATCGGTGGCTGATCTTGTCAGTGCGGACCAAAATGAGTCTGCCTCGCAGCCGAACTGGCGGCTGACTGGATGAGCACAGACTACGAGGAGTCTGCTTAGCAGCCAACCAGGTGGCTGATTTGACAAGTGTGGACTACTACGAGTCTGCTTTGCAGCCGAACAAGTGGCTGGAAAGAAGGGTGCAGACTAATGCGAGTCTGTTTTGCAGCCAAACAAGTGGTTGATTTGGACGAGTGGACCACCAAACGCCTGCTTAGAAAACCAACAATTACTACTTCAAGAAACCAGACTCATCGAAAACCATGGAGTGCTGCATATTGCAACTGTTTCGATAGTTTGTAAAGTGCATGGAGGCGGACTTCAGATAGCAAGGCTCGGCTAAAATTCCCTGCGCCAATTTGCTGTCTACTCAAGCCCTCCGCCTACTATTTGACACCCGGCAAAAACAGCCCCCTCAGCCTGCACCCCCCTTCACTGTACACTCTGCTCTTCAGTGCGCCACCCACACACTCCCCTGCAAAACACCCCCTGCCCATGCCAGCAGGAACCTGCTCCCCCAGTGTTCGCAAGAAGGGCGGCAAGAAGAGAGGGTGGACTAATTCCTCTCCCCCCCACTCTTCCCTCCGCGGGCCTACGTTTTTTGGCACAAGCCTCAAAAAAGCGGCCCCCAGAGAGCACAAACAATGGGTGATTAATGACCCTCCTTACAACCACACCCCACTCCTGCACCCCCCTCCAGAAGAAGCATCTTCCAAGGAGCAGCAAGTGCGGATGACTGATGATTCCACCCTGCCACCACCCCCCAGCCTTTTTGTGCCCCTCGCAAAAAGCGGCCTCCGCAAGCACTGACGCTCATTTGTCAGCCTAATAGCCCGCCTCAGCGCCAGGCTCGCACACAGAGGCCTCCTTCAAGCTCAATGGAGATAAATGATGCTAAAAGTCCTCCACCAGTGCTCCACTGGGACAGGCCTCCTCCAAACCAGCTTTGGCCTCCACACACACATAGGAGCCTGGATCACCTTCCCCCCTTTCACGCCACCAATGCCCGCAATGGCCACGCCCCCGGTGGGGGGAGGATTGGAAGTACCCAACGGGTTCCTTCAATGGCTTCAGTCATTTTCTCCTCAAGAGCCCATCCCACCCCCCAATCCCACTCTATATCCACACTCTCCACCAAGCTCAACTTGCGTCCCACCTATACGGCACAGTGACTCTTCCTTCCCATGGTCTTTGACAAGCATGCCTCCGCAACCATCATTGACGATCTCCTGCTCTCCACATCAGCTCACATATTCTCCTCCGGAGATATGTCCACTCATATTCTTCCATCGCCGACAGGAGATGAAACCAACATTGTGCCACTCCAGGAGGACGAGGAAAAGGGAGAGGAAAAGGGAAAATGGAGCTAGTTTTGAGTCAAACAGGGCGTGCCCACACCCCTCCAGTGAGCCTGCAGCCTGGGAGAACCAGGACCGGTCTGGACCCTTATGGAGAGGTTGAGACATCCTTAACCTGCTCCGGAGAGGTAAAGACCAGATGGAAGAATGCTAAAGATCTCCTCAGCGATCTCCCAGCCACAGCCATGGCAACAATCCGACGAGAACGGAACAGGAGCTACTGGAAAGGGTGAAGACGTTGGAGACAACCTGTGAGGAACTCCGACGACAGTTGGCCAACGCTGAAGCCGAGAAGGAGAGATCCGGCCGGGCTCTAGGCAATGACTATGTTATCAATCACAAACAGGCCGAGTGACTTGGTGCTGCCTTTGAGAGTCTCAGAAGGCTCCGTCGGAACAGCCCCACACAACAAGACATGTACAATCAAGTACAATCACTGGCAGCCATAGTAAACGGACTGCCAGATGTGGACAGAATGCTGGAAACACCAGGAAGATCAGATTGCTCACGACACCCAGAGCCTCAAGGCACACTGTCCTCATCAGCCATCTCACGTGGAAGGGGAACACAGGGCCATACACGGTGACTGACTGGAGACGCAGTACGCCGAGTCTCACATATCGACAGAGGGAACCGAGGGATTCACCCTGAGCAAACATGATCCCTTCCTACCAAACCACTTCCATCTCAAGGACTCTGATGCCTCGACCATCAAAACTATCACCTTATCACCCTCCTTATGTAGTCATCGTTTGCAGCGAGAAATGAAAGAGGGAGAAGCACAACTTACCCAACACCGCCAGGCAGCATGCAAGTGGGAGGGATAGAAGACAAGGAGAAATGCCTAGGAAACGTCCCGCGATAGCACCGTGAACCTCCCAAAGTCATGATCGACGCAATCGAAGATCTATGCGACAATTGATGACATTCCTACTTCGCGACTTCACTTTCCTTTTCTCAATTGGATTTACCCACGTGGCATTCACCTCTTGCCTAAACAAGCTAAAGTCATTATAGCCAGCAGATGTGATGGTTGATCGCCTCTCGAATCCATTCTTCCAGATGGATGGACATCAGTGAACAAACACCATGGCCGCTCAACCAATCTTCCGCTGTTCCAACTGCCAGAACATCTTTGAGACTCTTGACAAAATCGACTGCAACAAGTGTCAGCAACATTACTGCCTCCACTGCTCTCACGGCAACCTGGACCAACTCCTGGGACCAGAAGAGGTGGAACTGCCGATGGCGATTTGCCAGAAACTACTTAAGGCCAGCCCAGCGAGCTACGACTGCCCCGGATGCTGCCCAATGGAGGACCCTATGCCGCTCAACATTGTGGAGCAACTGTTCCTTCAAGGCGTATTCCACCCCAAGAACGTGGTGGCGCTACTCACGGAGAAGGGGGATGAACAGAAGATGGCCACGTTCGCCATCTGCGATGCCCTCTATCACGAGACGTGCACCCTCCGCAAACTCCACAACAATCAAGCGCCACCACTCTTCGTTCCCATCAACCACAACCTGGACATCTCCAAGGACACATCACGCTGCCAAGCTTGTTTCATCAGACCAATTCCTCAAAACCCAGCCATGACAACCAAACAACGCTACCACGTTCTGGACCACGAGCCACCATCACCCCAAATTGTACACGAGACCAAGACCCCAACTAATGATGAGGCACAACAACACCGGCTCTATAGAGACGTGACTTGGCTCTCCGAGTGCATGGCCCTATCTCAAGTGCATCTAGACCTCCTCGCTCTCAATGACCATCACCACCCCGGCTTTGAGAAATTGTGGCTTCAACTCTTATATCACAGACAAGAAGTCATCAATCTAGCGGACAAGGCCGCCACGGCCCATGTCAAGCCAGCTGCCGCAGCCATGCTGGACCTAGACGCATCTCGACTCATGGACGACAGCACATACACCACAAAGTCCCATCACCCTCAAGCCTCCATCTATCAAGGTGCCACGACCATGCCCCCCATCGTGGCCCACCCAGGAACAACAGCGCGGTACCCCACGAGAGACCCACGCACACTCAGAGCCAAATCCCTCCAACTTCATCCATCCAATCACCAATCTTAGTCGCGATCACCACTCTGACCAATCTGGTCTTCCTGAACCCAAACTATGGAGAACACGGCAACACCCAACAGAGGCAGGACCCCGTTGCATCTAATGCTGAGCAAAATCTACACCACCCTAATGCTCATGCAAGAAGGATGGGACCAGCGGACCTTTCCCAAAATGAGACCGTGCAACCCACACAACCATCAGTGGAATGGAAGAAAACGTCAGCAAGACCCCTACCTCCTCGCTCACACTCCGCACCACCCGGAGAACAACCGCGACCATGGAAGGAGAAGGTTGGATGAAGTTGGAGGGATTTGGCTCTGAGTGTGCGTGGGGGTCTTGTGGGGGTACTCTCTGTGCCTCTGGGTGGGCCACGATGGGGGGCATGGTCGTGGCACCTTGATAGATGGAGGCTTGAGGGTGATGGGACTTTGTGGTGTATGTGCTGTCGTCCATGAGTCGAGGTGCGTCTAGGTCCAACATGGCCGCGGCAGCTGGCTTGACATGGGCTGTGGTGGCCTTGTCCGCTAGATTGATGACTTCTTGTCTGCGATATATGAGTTGAAGCCCCAATTTCTCAAAGCCGGGGTGGTGATGGTCATTGAGAGCGAGGAGGTCTAGATGCACTTGAGATAGGGCTATGCACTCGGAGATTTGCAAAGTAAAAGTAAACATGAGAGAACTATTTGCAGATCTCTGCGGCGGTTTGGGAACAGCCTGTATTGGTCTGCTGGTGAGTTTGTGCTGGCTCACGGTGCTCAACTTTCGCAGTCCATCTTCTGATTTCGCCTACAGCCCGCTCACTGCACACACCTTCAGTCAGCCTTGAAGCTCACTTTTGCAATGGCCCTATTTTCCCTTATTTCTCTTCATTGACCAAAAATATGCACCATTGCAAAAGTGGGCTTCAAAGGGATGCAAGGGGCCGAAAGCTGCGCGGAATACTGACTTGCCTCAAATCATACGTGTGCTGCTTTTGCTCAATATAGAGGCTGGGAATCTTTATGTGCCTTGGTGAAATTCTTGAGTTGTTTGGGTGAATGATTTTGGCTTGTTGTGCATAATGTTTTCGCTTGTTACTTTGGCTTTTGTATATGTATGCAGGCGCGAATTGAACTTTTTCCGAAGCCTGTTCTAGGGCAGCGAGTTTGAGTGCAATCCTTGTTCTGTCAAAGCAATGTGCATAATTCTATGTTGCCCGTCCGGCTTAATTCATGCATAGCATGAAAAAATCTCAATTCAGAACATAAATGATGCAAATTCGATTGCAAATCCGGCGGGTGAGCTGTGCATACATGTGATTCTGGGCATATTTGCTTTCTTCCAGTCTCAGTAAAACCTTTCTTGGCTAGCTTCCCACACTCCCAGTTATCTATAAATCTGAGCAACATCCAGCAAAAAATCGATGAAAAAATTAGCGATGCAAAAAGATGAAGCAGTGAATGCTGGTCTGCCTCCTGCTGCTGGCTGGCGGCCTGGCAGCGAGCCTTGGGGAGCTGGTTTTTCTGCAAGCAGTCTGGCGGCATGGCGATCGCAGCCCTGTCCAGTTGCTGCCCAGTGACAGCCTTAATGCCAACGCTTGGCCCATGGGCCTGGGCGAGCTGACTCCCGTAGGTCTTTCCACTTTTGTTCCCACCCCTGAGGCCTCGAGCAGTTGTGCCTATTTTCATCGAGAAAGAAAATAATGGGATAAAACAAAGCATACCAATATTCGATGACCTCTTTTCTTATCGCTTGCTATTTTCAGAGAGGCATTCGGCAGCAGTACGAGCTGGGCCAGTGGATCCGCCGCCAATATGGCGATTTCATCGGCCCAGACTACGCCAGCAACAAGGTTTGTGGAGTTTTCATTTTGCATTAGGCTGATAGAACCATTTGACCATTTTTCATCCATGTTAACTGAAAAGAATGTGCTCCTCACAGGTGTTCGTGCTGAGCACGGACTACAACCGGACGCTGATGAGTGCGCAGGCCAACATGGCCGGCCTCTTCCCTCCTCCCCAGCACTTCTGGAACTTCAGCCAGCCTCTGGCCTGGCAGCCTATCCCCGTCCACACGGCCTCTGATGAGGACACTCCTGTTTTGTCCCTTCTTTCGTCCTCTTGCTTCCTGTACACTCATCTGCTCTTGAGCTCTGGCCTGAGGAATGTCCACTGCTGGACGACGAGGAGTCGGAGGAGCAGCTTCGCATAGATGAAGCCTATAGGAGGATAGAAGAGGCCAACCAGCCCTTCCTGCAGTTCATGGCTGGCAAAGCTGGGCTCAACAGCAGTCGTCTGAATGACACCGGTCTCATCTACGATGCTCTCTTCTGCACTGTTTTCGCTTTTTCTCTTTTTTGTGCCCTGTTGGGGCCTGGAATGAGGAGAGCTTGCAGAAGCAGCATCCCAAGGAGGCAGTATTCCCGACCTGGGTCAACGACAGTTTCTATGAGCAAGTTGTGCGGCTGAATGACAAGAGGGAGGCGGCAGTGTTCCTGAAGCCTAGTGAGGCATACAAACGTCTGCGTGGAGGTTTCGCCAAATCAACCATTTGAAACGGATTTATTAGGCCATTGGAATTTAGGCATATTTATTACGCAGATGATCGATAGGATGACTGACAAGGTGGAAGGGAGATTTCCGAAAGAGTACAAATTCCATGCCTTTTCAGCGGTGAGAATATTTTTTTTGATTTGAGAGCTGAGCAAATGAGTAGTCAATTTGTAAGCATGATTCTTCGCTGATTACGCTGCTATCGACGATGGGCCTGTTCAATGGACGCCACCCGCCCTACAACTCCGCCTTCTTCATGGAACTTCATCGTCAGCAGGACTCCTACTCTGTCAAGGTTCTCCGGAAAAAAATCCTACTATGTTTCCTTACCGTTTTTTCTCAAAGCTAGTCTATCAAGCTAGTCCTCTGGTACATCGGCGTATTTTTCCAACAAAAATATTGTTTCCCAAAGCTATTCTCAATTTTTTTCCAAATCTACTCAATCAAAGGTGCTGTACCGAAACGACAGCAGCAACGACGGACACTACCTCACCATTCCTGGCTGCGAGGAGCCCTGTAGTCTTGCCGCTTTCACTCGCCTCTACCTGCCCTACCGCATTGGGCGGGATGAGGCTGTAGGCGAATGCTCCGGCCTCCATCCCCTCCGGCAAGCACTCCACCAGCTGTCCCCAGACCTTTGGATTGGTCCTGTCCCTTATATTTCCCTGCCTCCCAGAGGGTTCAGAAAACATTCTAGGTGTGGCACTCTTTGAGCTGGCTCTGATAGGAGTGCTGTTGGTGCTGCTGATCTGCCTATATCGTCGTCTGAGTCTAAGACGACGGCCAAAACTGCCGCTGCCGTTGGATGACAGCGATGATGAGCTGTAGAGCAAGGCAGAGTGAATGTAGGCGATTGAAGCTGCCCTTTCGCTTGCCTTTGGTCGCCCGACTGCTTTCCGCTCCTCGCTATCCCTCTTCCTCCCTCGCCTACCTGCTCACTTACGCAGCCTGCTCTGTGATACACTGCCATGGGGGATGATGCCAAATTGGTGTACCACATCTGGCATCTTCCTCCATGGCCATCATTCATTCCATGCTCGGGTTAACAAACTTTGGACCAGGTTGTGAGAATAAATCTTTATTCCATTCACTCTCACATCACCCGATTGATTGATTGATTCACCCGATACTTCCAAACGTTGCCTGGTTTTTGGTGCCATAAAACTGCAAAAGTATGGAAAAACAATTCTGACGATAGGACTGGGCAGATATGAAGCGGCGGCGGAAGTGCTAGGACAGAGCATGGGGTAAATCGGTAAAGGCAGGGCGAGCTGCGATGGAGCTGAGCACAGCGCTGGGTCTCTTCCTCGGGTTCTGGAGCCTTCTCTACCTGCTGGACTTCTTCCTGCGGGCCCGATCCTACCAGCTGTATCTACGATTCGTGGAGAAGACCGGACTCGTCGTAACCCCTTTCCAAGTTCTTCCCACTTCAATTCCCTCGTCCCTCATGGAGGGAGAGCTTCCTTGATTCCAGGTCCGCTGGTACACGAGCAGGTTCCAGGTGGTCATTCGAGGGTGGCGATGGTTGCGCCATCCGCGTCTCCGTCGCTTCTTCAACATCTGGTTCGGCGGTTAGCTCTTGCATTATGGGCTGACATCAGTTCAAGAGCTAGGCTCATATGCAATCATTTGGCAGTGGGTGTTCTACTATCCATCGCTGCGATGGTGGCCATGGTGTTCTTCCTCACCAAGGTCTTCCTGCTGGAGTCCGCCCAGCTGATCCAGAAACAGAGAGCAGGTAAAATCAGCCCAAGCTATGCCAGTACAGCAATGAAGCTCAATCATCTGGAACCAGGAGCAGAGGAGCAGAGACGAATGGACACTAAAAGCGGCAGCCTAAGCGGCGGAGGGGGTGGAGAGGAGACGGGTGGGCTGATCCCGATAGTGCCGGGCGTCAATGTGCCCTGGGCCCAGTTCCCGCTCCTGCTTCTCGTCCTTGTCCTCGCGGGCGTCTGGCACGAGCTCGGACACGCCATCGCAGCCATGAACGAGGACGTCGGCGTCAACGGGTACCTGCCTCTTCCAAAACCTCTCTTTTTAATCCTCCCTAGGCGTCGATTCCTTAAGTGGCGCCATTTTGGCACCTATGACGGAATCGCAATTGAATAAACAGGAACAGAAAAGTGCCAGGAGACAATTTTAAAAAATTGTCTCCAGGCACTTTTCAGTTTCTGTTTATTCAATTGTGATTCCTGTATGGCACCATGAAGGTTTCACCGAGGGCAGTGGAAAAGTGCAGGTTCGGGGTGTTCCTGCTGGCCATCTACCCGGGGGCCTTCACGGAAATTGAGAACGAAGGCCTGGGCCAAGTGGGCCCCTGGCGGGAGCTGAAGATCTACTGCGCCGGCATCTGGCACAACTTTGTGATGGCTGGCCTTGCCTTGGCTGCCCTCTTCGCCATACCATGGGTAGGGTTCGTGCCAGAGGAGTGCTCTGGTGAGAGATGGAAGAGCTGTAGGCCATGAGTCCGCTCTACCTCACCGAGAAGGGCGTGGTGGTGACTGGGGTGAGCGACCACAGTGGGCTGTCTGGAGTGGCAGGCTTGCGACCGGGCCATGTCATCTACGGCGTCAACTATTGCAAGGTTTCTGGCCTGAATTTGTGAAATGGCTCTGCAGCAAGGTCTTGGAATTATCAAAATTTTTACTATCATTATAGAACTTTAATTTCTAAAAAAGCCTTTTCTGAAATGTTCATTTTCTAAAGTAGGATGTTCATTCCCAGGTTTACAATGAAGAGAGTTGGCTGTCCTGCCTGTCCCAGATGGCCAAGACCAACTACGGCTACTGCGTGCCTCGCAAGGATGTCTCTGCTGCTCGGTTCTTCTAAAACCTCTTAAACTTTTCCATCACTTTTTCCCATTTTTTTCCAGGGCGGAGAGAGTGGTGAACCTCTACGGAGAGCTGCATTGCTGCGAGGCGAACAGCACGCAAACGCACCTCTGCTTCTACTACAAAAGCCCCGTGTTGCCAGATCTACAGGCCCAAACACCGGCACCAGTCATTCTCTCCTTTCTACCATTGCTCAATTTAGCTGCCTATTTTCCAGCTCCTTCACGCCCGGGAAGAGCGGGCAATACGACGGAAGGCTGAGGCAAAGCTGGGCAAGGGCAGAAGCTCGGAGGAGGCGAGGGCCAATGCGACCTTGTCATCCAAACGCCTGGACAACATCTTCGAGTACTCCTGCCTGCCGGCTCGTTACGTCACCGACCACTACGTCTGCAACCACAGCCTTCCCTGCCACCCTCGGTGCCATATCTCAGCATTTTTGCTCTCCACGACTTCGTTTGCAACTCTGTTTCTCACACCCGTGCACTCGGAGTAAGGATCAATCAATCAAGCCTCCTCCATGAGGCAGGAGGCTTGATTGATTGATCTCTACTCCGAATGCACGGGTGTGAGAAACAGAGTTGCAAGCGAAGTGGAACTTTGAATGTAAAGAAGAGAAGAGGAGATCACTTTCGACTTGACAGGACGACCTGCATCTATCCGGCCCTCTTCAACTCCACCAAGCTGCTGCGCTTCTTCGTGGCCAATCAGTCGAAGCCGGTGCTCTTCGTGGGCTTCCCCTCCGAGGTGGCCTCACTCGTCTCCGTCTCCTCCTTCCTGCCCCGCTCCCCCTGGGCTCCGCCCAGCCTCCCCGATGCCCTCCAGCTTTGCGCCAAGGTTTCTCATTTTGCATTCCTACGCCTTTTCTGGATTTCTGCAGTCTTAAAGATTCATCCACTTTTTCATCCACTTTTTGTCTTGCATGTCAAAAGGTGGATGAAAAAGTGGATGAATCTTTTAGCTTTACGCCAAGATCCCCCTTTCTCCCTCCGGATATTGGCTGCAAAATGCCATTTTTCAAATTTGTCTAAGCCTTTACCTAAGCTTTATCCTAAGCCTAAGCTTTATCGTTGCTACGTTTGGTGCTTTAGCCGAAGCAGAAGCCTTTTGGCAGAGCAGGTTATTTGCGGCAAATACCCGGTCTCTTTTTATTCCTACTCCTTTTCATGATTTCTTGAGTCTAGAAGGTGAAACCATCCACTATTTCTAGACTCGAAAAGAATCCGACTGAATTTGACCAGCTTTCAGTCAACTGAAGCATAAACTGCAATTGCAGTACGTGATCACCTTCTCACTGGCCCTGGGTCTGCTGAACGCAGTGCCCTGCTACAGCCTGGACGGGCAGTTCATCCTGTCCGCCCTGCTGCGCCACCACCGGGGCCCCATCAACATTCGGCGGAAGGGCGGCAGCCCCCGGAAACCGTCGATGCTCTATCGCCTCCTCATGCTCTACGGCTCCGGCCTCCTCCTGCTGAACATTGCGCATGCACTGCTCAAATTCGCCCGCCCCCATCTCTACTACTGAGCTCACACTGAACAATAAATTGACACTCCACTTAATGGCAATTTTGAAAGTGGTCTCAATTTGATCCATGTGGGTTTGCGTTTGTGCATAATTTGTTGAGCAAAAAGGGGCGATTGCAAAACTGAAGAGCAGAAATGAAGTTGGAGTGAAAACAATAGACAAATAAATAACGTATAAAGCATGAAAGCATACAGCGAACTGCGCTTTTAAAACGAATACCAACTGTCAGCAATTGTTAAAAAAGCTACAGATGAGCTTCGAAGTTTTTGCGCTACAATGACACCAAAGATTGGAATTTCGTGGGATTGCTTTCTGAATGTCATCAAAATTGAAAGCTGAGCTGCACTTGCAATTTGCTGTATTTTCGATTTGATGTCGAATTTTATTTCATTTTGATGTCGAATGTCGATTTGATGTCGAATTTTAAATAGTTTTTGAAACCAGAAGTACTTGTTTGTCCTTTCCCAGCCGTCCTCTCAGCCGCAAACTTTCCCAGGCCTTTCTTGTTTCCGGTCGTGTTTGGCGCGCGTTTTTGCTGGCCTTTGGTCCTGTCCCGTCCTGACTCCCCAGCAGTGTAGATATTGGAGCGCGCCAACCAGCACTCAGGCATTCGGCGCACAAAACTAGGGATGAGCAGCATAAGGTTTTGCGAGCGTGCTCCGATAAATCATAGAGAAACCCGAATTTTCATCCCCTGAAGGATAACACCTGTTTTTCAGTCCATCTGCCTAGGGTGTTGTTTTCAGAATAACTGAAACTTTTTCATTGCGAGGTCAGGCTTCCGTTGAGAAACGTACTGTTCAGGACCATTTCCCCAAGCTGAAGATTCACGCCACTTTTAGGGTTGCCAGATTTCTCAAAAGGCCTCTCATTTTTCAGTCTGCTCAAAGCAAAGAACTCACTGTGGCAGGCTGCTCTGGGCTGGAGAAGATCTGCTTTCGTCCGCCCAACCATCCTCACTGGTTATCAAAGCATCTCCAACCTAGCCCATATCTTCAGCCCTCCCGCGGAGGCAGCCTACTGAGGTGTGCAGTGAGGCCAATTGCAGACTAAGCAGAGTCTAAAATGAAACTCTGGAGCCCTCCAGTACTTTGCCGGACAATACACTTTGCCGGACTATTTGTTTTTTCAATTTTTCTGAAGTTCTTGTGTTGGCTTCGCCCTACTCCTGGTACTATTGTCAGTCCTTGGTACTCCACGACTGGAGGGCGTAGCCGTAGTAGCTCCCTATCGGTCGCTACGAAAACTACAAGTCAAAAACAAAATGTCCGGCAATGTGAAAAGTCCGGCAAAGAACTGACACCCTCTGGAGGCTGCCGGTGATGCTGGGGCTCATCGGGCTGGGCGATGGGCCCATATAAGGGGGCGAGGCCTTCTCTGCCTTCTCCTGATGCCCAGCCCCATGCTGAATGCTGTCCCAGCTGAATGCAGGCGCGAAGAGCTTCCAGCGTTGCTGCTCAGGACGGAGTATCTGGGGATGAGCGAAGGGCCTGTTTGGGGAGGCGGCCTGGAGTTCCGGCGGCCCAGCCACTTCCTCTTCTTCTCCATATCAGAGAGCCCAGATCTTGCCCAGGTCCTGCCTCTTCCCTCTTGCTCAATGCTAGCCAATCAGCAGGCAGTTCAAAAACGCAGGCATACCAGGTGGCCAGAGAATCCATTCAAAGCTCCCTGGAGCCGAACAGCCAGCTAGATACCGAAGCACTGAAGACAGCCCCTGCATGCCTCATCCAAAGCCTTCTGAAAGACCACGCCAACATCTTCGACCTTGCCGACATGAGCATGATGTCCAGGTTCACTGGCGGAACATGGGCCGATTACAAGTACACATCCCTCATCCTTCAATCCACCAAAATTTCATCTTTTCTCCCTAAAAAATCATACAGCTGCTGACGGGGAGACGATTGAGGAATAAGAAAGCATTTTGAGGGGCCTTGTGGAGAAGGTGAGCAGTGTGTGAGCGGCGGAGGTGATGGCGGTGGGTTGGAAGTACATGCTGCATCTGGTCGGGAGCGGTCAACACCAGGGCCAAGCTCATCGCCTTCCCCGAGATCATGAGGACGCCTCTGGCTTTGCTCACTCGCAAGGTTTGACCACTCGATTTCCAGCTTTGACGAATAGCTCATTTTTTGTCGGATGAAAGTCCGGCTTTGTCCGGCTGAGGGCTTCGCCATTAATTAGATTCAGCATCACCAGCCTTCCCTCAATGCAGCCCTCAAAAGCCAGTGAACAATTGCTGCTCTTAGCTTTGCGTATGTTCAACTACTCCTTCCCAGCTTAGACTGATCGCTTCGTTTGTAGGATGGGCATCCCCTTCTTTTGCTTCTCATGTGAAGACAGCATATTCCGTATGGCAGGCCCCTCTAGAAGACGCAGAACCTCTGGCAGTAGCTCCAGCCTTTTGGCTGCTCTGCCGTCAGAATGCCGGATGCATCGTGAAACTACAAAGCAGTGCTTTCAGCCTTTTTTCAGACCAACTAACATAACAAATACTGGCATGAATTGCAGGTGCTGACCGACAAGCTTGTCAGCTTGTCAGCTCCACGGATGCGACGCTGGCGACCGGGGGCGTGACGAAGGCCGTCACCACCGCGGCTACCCGGACCATCAACTACCTCCCCGTATCCCTCAAGGGCAATTTCGCGGAGCTCAGCCCTGACTCATCCGCTATCAACCTCGGACCGCTCCCCTACAGCGCTATGCTCTTCGAGCTACTCACAAACGTGTGCCTGCCCAGTTCTGTGGAATTTGCTGAAAAGTGGCTGTTGCAGGGCAATAGCGAATACGCGGACATCACTCTTTTCGTAAACGGGGAACACTTGGCGAAGAAACAGCAGCGGCTACTGGAGCTCTGGGGGAGTTGCAGCAGCTCTATCCCCACCACCTGGGCCTATTGGACAACGCATTTGGACGCGTCCCCGTCGCCGTCTTTACCATACGGCTGTCCTATTTCTGCCCCATTTCTCATCCCTTGCCTTTCATCGGCTCAGCGCTCTTGCAAATGACATCCATTGGAGGCAAATACTGGCATGAATTGCAGCTGCAGGCCAGCGAGTTGGAGGCCTGCGTCAGCTACTTCACCGACCTACTCCAGAGCACCACCTAAGATCGTAAGCTCCACTCCTGCACAAAAATAATGGCCTATAGGCTGGCTTTTGAAGGGTCCAGGAGCTGTATCGAGATGCAGGAAAGTGGAAGACGAGGAGTCAGCTGTCGGATGGACTCTCCCTTGATGCCCTTCCTTTTCAGCTCTGGCAATGATTTGCCTTCACTTCCACCCATCAAACCTGTCTAATGGCATATTTATAGGCGATTGCCGCATGCAACTGGCGAGCTCCCGCCAGCAGCACTTCTACCGAGCCATCGCCGCAGAGGCCGGCCGAGGTCCTGCCTCCAGCCAATGAAGCCTATCAGTGCCCAGAGGGACAGCCGTCGACTGCTTTTTGGCTAAGTCGATTCGAAGCAGAAGACAGGCTAGTGAGTGAGTAATTAGTTGTTCTAACTCAGAAGTTTTTCTGACAAGCTGACTATACAAATAATGGGTCATAAATAATTCGTAAATAATTAATAAATAAAAAATAAATTATAAAAAATTAAGTAGTAAATTATGAAGTTTATTCAGCAGTTTGCAGGGCACCCTGGAGAGGGAGGCTAAGCGAGCGTTTGCGGACTGCGTAAAGGCGGAGACGGCGATTCTGAAGGAGAAAGTCATTCCCTTGTCTCATTTCCATCCCTTTGCCAAAGCATAGGACAATCGAGAGTATCAGTCTTCAGGCGTCGGCAGAAGTGTGCATACACAGAATCACGCTCATCCACTTCCAGTTCTACGAGGAGGCGCATAAGCTGGGAACGGTCGAGCCAAGGTAAAATTCAAGCTCCCATTAGAAATATTGGCGCGACTGGTGCATGGTTGAGGCTAGTGGAGATCTTGAACGGCATAATTCAAGATGGCGGTGATTGCTTCCGCCGCCGTCAACGTCCTGCAAATGGATGTTAGTGGCTCTTCACCTAGATAATTAGATAGCGGCTGAAAAAAGACAGCGAGAGGATGCAGTTGAGCGTGAAGCCTATGGAGACGCTGAACTTACTGCTGCCGTGGGACACATGCTCTTTGGACAGTGGACGGGCGAGCAGTTCCGAAGCTGCCTCGACATTTCCGCCCGCTACCAGCGCCTGGCCTCCAACATGTATGAAGATCGAACTCGCTTAACATGTATAGAAAAGCAACCGAGCTTCCCTACAAACTTTAACTTAGTGGGTTGCCTTATAAATTGCTTTCTGACTTTGCATTAATCTTTGCTACCAAATAAATAACAGAAACATCGCAGAGTTAAGTAACTATATAAACGGTTATATAACTGGTTTTAGTCTATTTTAACCTAATTTGGCCCATTTTCTGCAGCCCATAACTCATTCAATCTTTCTATTTAAGAAAAACGAATTACCACCCCAGATGCAGCAGAGAAAGTGCTATCCAATAAACATAATAAGATGAGAAAACGACAAGAAAAAATTTTCGCCTTTTTCCAAATGTAGGTAACAAAAATAGTGCACCCTGGGGACACATTGAAAAAGTTTTTTTCTCTCAGCTCTAACCAGCTGTACGTTTTTTTGAGAAATGGTCAAGCTCTGTGCACTATCTTCAGAGAAAACCGCATTGAAATCCATTAAACTGAGCGAGAATGGCATTGGTTTCTGAAGACCACTTTTCAACCCGCTACATACCCCCGTCGTAAATTTATAACGCTTTTCCTTCCAGAATATAAATGATTATAAAACGTTATAAATCATTTATAATCTTCTTGTTCCATGCCTCCAAAGACAGCGACTACTGGCGGGATCTTGTCATGGACTTCGTCAACGCGGACTGCCTACACTACAAGGTCCCCCGCCATCGTCTGCCTTCTCACTCCTCCTTCCCACTCCTCTCATGGCCAGGTGGTGGCCGCCCCGCCGCGGAGCCTGCTTCCGCAGTAGCTCCGACCTTCTGGATGCTCTGCTGAAACAGCCTCCTCCACACCAGCTTGCCCTGCTCCACCTCAAAAACTCAGCAGCACCGGTTTTACTTGTCTCCCTTTTCACGGGCCTCAGCCGTCTCTTCACCCCAGTCCTCTCCACATAGGCTGGGAGAGGAGGAAACATGGCCAAGATGTCATCAGCTCTTGAAATCTTCATCAGAAAAAAGACCCTGCTCAGAGCAGAAAAGACCTACTTTGACCTTGCTGGAGAGGTTGAAACAATTTTTCCGTGGTATATAAGACTGTTAAACTCCCTGGCCAATTGAAGGTGAGCAGACTGGTGGATCTGAATTATGCCCTCTTGGAGACAGTGATCCAGCACTACTTCATGAACCCCTTCACCGTGGCCCTCTACCCGGACTGGTTCCTGGACAGGACGTCTGACCTCATCACCAATGGTACATTATCTTTTTTCCATCATCAATAATCTATAATTCTCCTATTATCTGCATAAGCAGTGGGTCCAATCATCACATCTATCCACTTCAGGACCCGGTGTCAGCATCGATCTCACACAGTTGATGACTGGGGCCGAGAGATTGGAGCCGGAGGAGCAGCTGTTTGCCATCTCCATCAAGTTCGTGCCAAAGGCCAAAGCAGCCGCTTGAATGGAGAAGCTTCAGGTGCTCCTGGCGCTGGCCAGCATTTGTGTCCTGCAACTTCCGCAGTAGCTCCGACCTTCTGGATGCTCTGCTGAAGCTGCCCCCTACCCACTGGCCGGCTCTTCTCGACCTCACAAAGGAGGCACACCCGAGCTTGACAGGTGCCTGATTCTTTTTTTTTATCCCACTGCTCGCCTCCTCTCATTCTTTCCCTCCCTTCAAAGGGAGAAGAGGAGTGTCTGCAGTCTGTAGATGAATCTGTGCACAAATCCCAACCTCCACATAGGCCCAGCCAAGCCTAGCTTGTCCTAAATAGCAGTCCTTTGCAGTCCTTTCTTCGCCGTAAGAAGGCCAATTGCATCTTGGAATGCACAACTTTCTGGCTCCGCCCCCGTTTCTCTGCCCAAAGCCTCAGTCTGTTGTACAGCTAGCTGCACGGAGAGACCAGGCTGGGAAGATGTTCGGTTTCATGGGCGGCAAGAAGTGGGTCGCGAAAAAGTCCCCCGCCTTCGTCAAAAAGGAGCACTCGGACGTTGAAACAGGAAAGTTCGAGAGCGTCCACGTCAACGGTTCCCTTTCTTTGCCCACCTTATGCCTCACTGCTGAGCTCAGCTCCATCATCTTGGCAGACATCGTCAAGGGGGGACTGCTGACAAGTGGCCTTCCGTCTACGTCGCGGACCTCCAGAGTTCACTTTCTCTCCTTCCCCGTCTCCTCCTCTTTTCAGCAGCCCCTTTTTGCAGTGAGCCCCGCTGGGCCCATCAAGCTCAAGCCCGCACTCCCATTCAACGACCCTGCCTTCACGGACGGTAGCCACTTGAAGCCCTGCCCCTTTCCCCAAACCTATCCCATGCATTCCTTTCCAGGCACCCCGGCGCCCCCCACGACATCATCGTCGACGCCCACCTGGGTGTGGACGATGACTTGCTGCTGGTGACCACCGGCGATCTGCGCCACGGCTGGGTCGTGCCCTCCGCCTCCAGCACCACGCGTTTTCCTTTTCTCCCTTTCCAGGCCTCAGCCGTCTCTTCCGCCCACTCCTCTGCGCATAGGCTGGAAACTTTCCAATGTCAGCGGCTTGGCCGGCCTCTCCCTCAAGGAAGAAGCGCCCGTCGCCTTCACGCCGGCGACAGCAGCCACGGCGCCCTCTACGTCGCCAAGGGCCGCCAGCCCCTACTCCAGATCGGCAGCCTTCTCACTCTAGCCCCCCTTTTCACTCCAGCCACACTCTTCCCGCACTGCAGAGGGAGGCCAGGGAGCGCTGCGTGCGGACGGGCCTATGGCCTTCAGTCCCGTCCTCTGCGCAGGCTACTGTTTACCCTTCTTTTCTTCAAGACACTATTCTATTCATCTGCCTTTCAGCCGGCTACCTGGACCTCATGTTCACGGTGAAGAACTACAGCCAGGTAAGTGCAGCCTTCTCACAAGTGCAGTAATCACTGAAGCAGTGAGTGGATGGCAGGTGGACCAGGTGTGCTTCCACCTGCCCGCCGAGCCGGATCTGCGGGACCTGGAGGACTCCCGCATGTACTCCAGCCGGCCGCGGCGTCCTCTCCACAGCTCCGAGATTCACCTCGCTCGCATCGACTGCCAAAACCAGGTCCCTTTTGCTTTCCAACCAGGTTCCTTTTGCTTTCTTAGTTGAAAGGCAAACCTGCGGTTGGGTTGACAGAGCCTGCGAATGGTGCAGAAGCTGTCGGCGCAGACTCAGCTCGCCCATATCTGGCGAAGTGGAGGCGAACAAGCTGGGCTGGCTGGTGGAGGGCAGTGGGTGAGGGCCAGAGCTGTGAGAGTGAGGGGAGCTTTACAGTTGAGGGCAGAGTTGCAGGGTGGTGGCGCTGCTACTGAGCCGGGATTCCCGTGACGCCGCTCTTGTCTGGATCCCCCGCGGCGACTTCTACGGGCCTCCACTCAGCCCCAGCCTCCTCTGCACCCTCTCCAACGGCGGCGAGCCCGTCTACGCAGTATCTGCTTTCCACATCCTCAAAGTCTAAAGCTGCTCCACTGCCAAGCCGCCTTCAACCAGGAGCTGACGCACCTGAGCGTGGAGGATGGCAGCAGTGCGGCGTCCTTCACGCTGGTGGGACGGACAGCCTGGGCCGCCACCGCACCAACTTCTCCAGCTCGGCCACCAGTTACCGCAGGCCCTCCCAGCTCAGACAGATCTCTAGAATCTTGGCCTTGGCTGGGGCAGGGCGCTGGACCAAGACGGCCGAGTTGAAGCTGCCGGGGGGCTTTGCCGGCTCCAGCAACGCCTGCCTCCGCTCCGGGTCGGTGGCCGGCGGTGGATGCCATATTTGCCTGCCACAGCGCCCTCTACGTGACCAAAGGCCAACAACCTCACCTCCTGATAGGCAGCCTTTTCACTTGCAGGCTAGTGCAATGTTAGTCGGACAACGTCTTCTGACAGGCCAGGACATGGAGGATCTGGTGGAATCCCGCCAGCACCAACATCGGGTACGGCAAGTTCCGCAGTAGCTCCGGCCTTCTGGATGCTCTGCTGAAATTGTGCCAGGCGCCCACCGGCACCAGCTCGCTCTTCTCAGCCTCAAATGCCCGCCTCAACTGGCCGTGTAGCCTCCTACAGATCGGCAGCCTTTTCACTCCAGCCACACTCTTCCCGCTATTGCAGAGGGAAGCCAGGGAGTGCTGCGAGCGGACGGCCCCATGGCCTTCAGCCCCGTCCTCAGCGCAGGCTACTTTTCACCCTTCTTTTCTTCAAGACACTATTCTATTTATCCATCCGCCTTCAGACGGCTTCCTCGATCTCCTGTACACGGTCAAGAATTTCTGCCTGGTAAGCGCAGCCTTCTCACAAGCGCAGCAATCACAGAAGCAGCGAGTGAACGGCAGGTGGAGCAGGTCTACTTCCGCCTACCCGCCGAGCCGGATGTGCGGGACTTGGAGAACTCCCGCATGTTCTTCGCCTCCTCTTCACACCTCCGAGCTCCAGCTCGCTCGCATAGACTGCCAAGACCAGGTTTCTTTTGCGTTCCACTGATGGGCTGGTTGAAGGACAAAGCTGGGTTGACAAGGCCTAGGACTCGTCCAGATTACAGTGGTGTTAGGTAAAACTACTTTGCAATTCCAATTCACCTTTCCACCTCGTGAGTAAAACCCCCAATCATTTTGCTTTACTTTCAACCTCATACATTTTTGCTAAAATTAGTTTTTTTTTCCAATTTTTTCTACTTTTCCACTTTTTTAGGTGGAAAAAAGGTTGAAAAAAACACAAAAATCATTTCAATGCACCTATTACCTTTGGCAAATTGGTTTCAATTCATTTCCGATTTGGCCTAGCTCTGTTCTGAAGAGTTTTTTTTTTCCAATTTTTTCTACTTTCCACTTTTTTTTCCACTTTTTACCTAACACCACTGGTCCAGAACCCTGCTCGCCCAAATCTGGCGAAGTGCTATGGCCATGCAGCTTCGGCAGTAGCTCCGAGCTTCTGGATGCTCTGCCAGTCCTCCTCCGACCAACGCCGGCGAGCCCGTCTCTGCCGTTTGCTTTCCGCATCCTCCAAAGCCCAGCACTGCTCCAATACTGCCCTACCAAGGTCAGTGAGTGATGAAAACTGTGGCCGGGTGTACTCCCGTCGAGCGCAGCTGATGCCACAGCTGCCGGCGCACCTGCCGGAGCTGTTCTGTCGGGGACTGCTGGGCCAGCAGCTCTACTTCCTGGTCGTCACCTTCGGCTACACCACGCTCGCCAACAACGCCACCAGCCCCAACTTCCAGCCCACCATGCCAGAACTGGAGGTTTGCTTCCCAGCTCTGTCTTTTGAGAATATCAACAGCTTTGCTCAACAAATCAGCATCTATGGTCAGGCAGTAATGGTCAGACAGTAATGGCATCTACAGTAATGCTTTCAGCTGGCTCTGATAGAGTGGAAAACTACCAGTTTGTATAGGTGCTGCTGACGGGGCTGCATGTGCTGATGTCGCTGCGGGCGATGCATCAGCACATGGGCTTCATCCACGGCGACGTAAAGCCCTCGTTACTTAGATCCCTGTGATCGGCCCGCGACCCGCCCTCGCCTCTCACCAACCCCACGGACAGCTGCTGGGCCCGCGACCCGCCCTCGCCTCTCACCAACCCCACGGACAGCTGCTGGGCCCGCGACCCGCCCTCGCCTCTCACCAACCCCACGGACAGCTGCTGGGCCCGCGACCCGCCCTCGCCTCTCACCAACCCCACGGACAGCTGCTGGGCCCGCGACCCGCCCTCGCCACACACCCACCCCACGGCCAGCTGCTGGGCCCGCGACCCGCCCTCGCCTCTCACCAACCCCACGGACAGCTGCTGGGCCCGCGACCCGCCCTCGCCTCTCACCAACCCCACGGACAGCTGCTGGGCCCGCGACCCGCCCTCGCCTCTCACCAACCCCACGGACAGCTGCTGGGCCCGCGACCCGCCCTCGCCTCTCACCAACCCCACGGACAGCTGCTGGGCCCGCGACCCGCCCTCGCCTCTCACCAACCCCACGGACAGCTGCTGGGCCCGCGACCCGCCCTCGCCTCTCACCAACCCCACGGACAGCTGCTGGGCCCGCGACCCGCCCTCGCCTCTCACCAACCCCACGGACAGCTGCTGGGCCCGCGACCCGCCCTCGCCTCTCACCAACCCCACGGACAGCTGCTGGGCCCGCGACCCGCCCTCGCCTCTCACCAACCCCACGGACAGCTGCTGGGCCCGCGACCCGCCCTCGCCTCTCACCAACCCCACGGACAGCTGCTGGGCCCGCGACCCGCCCCTCGCCTCTCACCAACCCCACGGACAGCTGCTGGGCCCGCGACCCGCCCTCGCCTCTCACTAACCCCCCGGACAGCTGCTGGGCCCGCGACCCGCCCTCGCCTCTCACCAACCCCACGGACAGCTGCTGGGCCCGCGACCCGCCCTCGCCTCTCACCAACCCCACGGACAGCTGCTGGGCCCGCGACCCGCCCTCGCCTCTCACCAACCCCACGGACAGCTGCTGGGCCCGCGACCCGCCCTCGCCTCTCACCAACCCCACGGACAGCTGCTGGGCCCGCGACCCGCCCTCGCCTCTCACCAACCCCACGGACAGCTGCTGGGCCCGCGACCCGCCCTCGCCTCTCACCAACCCCACGGACAGCTGCTGGGCCCGCGACCCGCCCTCGCCTCTCACCAACCCCACGGACAGCTGCTGGGCCCGCGACCCGCCCTCGCCTCTCACCAACCCCACGGACAGCTGCTGGGCCCGCGACCCGCCCTCGCCTCTCACCAACCCCACGGACAGCTGCTGGGCCCGCGACCCGCCCTCGCCTCTCACCAACCCCACGGACAGCTGCTGGGCCCGCGACCCGCCCTCGCCTCTCACCAACCCCACGGACAGCTGCTGGGCCTAAAACGGCTGGAGATGCTGGCCCAAGCTTTGAGTGGCGAAGACCTCCAGGTCGTCCATCAGGTATCGGGCCGACATACCACCAATCTCCACCAGGACGCTTCATGGATGCGTTAATAATTTGCGTTAATAATTTGCGCTGCAGAAGATGGACTTGTCTCAAGTTTGCACCCTACTTCCCGCCGCCATCTAGACCAAGCTTGAGCAGGCGGGAGTTTATCCTGATGAGGATATCATGGAATACATCCTGGTCACCCCATTTTTACTTTTTCTAAGTAAGGCTCATGACACCAAATTACTATCAATTTCTGCTACTGAACTTTGATTACCATCCAATGTTGAAAAGAATGCGAAAATCACAGTTCTGCAACTGCAGCAATCTATTCCTGTAGGTAATGATGTCGAACGGTGAGATGAACGAGCTGGAGCATTATCTGCAGGCGCTACTAGGCAGGGTCTCCCGCAATTTCAGCATATGTCCCTCCACTGTCCCACCTACCCTCAAATCCTCTGCATTGAGTCTTTACGACGTGATAAGACGGATCTCGACACTCAGCGAAGGCGCAGGACCCGCGTCGCCCCCTCCACCCGCCCCCTATTGGCGATAACCGTTATTACCTTGTTGTCTATGCTATAACATAGGGGCAAAAAGGACATTTTCACTTTCAAACTCAAATTTCTCTTGTGCAACAAAGCATTCAAAGTTCTGGATTTGTACGTATACGTAAAATTACCTGAAAATTCAGAAAAATGGGGTCTAATCTGGCGCAAATGGAATTATTACTTCGAAATTATAAATTTTTTGTATTTTTGAAAACTAAAAAAATGATTTTTGTGAATATTTTGGCAGGAAAAGATCGTAGAGAGATGAACAAAAAAGAATATATTCTCCTTAATGAGAAGATTCGAATGGTGGTCAAATCTTTAAAACCCTTTGAGTAGATCGGGAGTTATAAATGATCAAAAAATGGCCGTTTTTTAACATTCAAAAATTTGCCAAAAATTGAATTTTGAGTTTTGACCACTCTTGCTGTACCAAAAGTCTTAAAAACATGTCTACTTTTCATAAAAAATATAAAAAAGGGAGGTAAAAATTGGTGTCCGTCCCCCTTTTTCACATATTTGACCTTCCCATAAAATCTCTCTTAAACCTTATTTATATTTTTTTGCTAGCATAGATTTAATTGGTGTAACGAAGCGAAGATTGCAGCTGATCGAGTTTCTGGAGGCGGGCAATGAGAATCATCATTCACCAAGCAACTAGGCCTGGAGCGGAAGATGGAGCACAGGCTTGCACAGGCATTCTTCGCCGCCTTGGACCCCAACTTCTTATTCAACACCATCGATTACGGCCAAGACGACCAGCATGGACTTCCATGCCAGCATCGCTGCCATCGACGAAGCAAGCCAAGTGGACCAGGGGACTGGATCATTGGTCAGTGCAAGAACAGTCTGAAATCGGTGGTTTTCGTGGGCGACCAGCTCCAGCCTTTCTGCCAGGGCACACATTTCTGCCAGCGCACACACACATATCCACACTGAGCATCTTCCAAGAGATCGGCTGCGACCTAGTGGATTCATTCAAGCTGAACGTCTCCTTCTGACTGCCCAAGTCCACCTGCAACAAAGTCTGCACACACTGCTGCTGAGCCGAGACTCGCGGGACGCGGCCCTGATCTGGCTCCCCATCGGGAACTTCTACGGCATGTCCCCCAACTTCCGCAGTAGCTCCGACCTTCTGGATGCTCTGCGCAAACTGCCCCAGGCAACCAGACCCCATCCAGCTCCAGCTTTGCAGTTGAAGGCAGAGTTTGTAGACAAGCCCTGATCTGGATCCCCATCCGGCACTACTACAGCCCTGCACTCAGTCCCAGCCTCCTTCACACCCTCTCCAACGGCGGCGAGTCCGTCTACGCCGTTTGCTTTCCACATCCTCAAAGTCTAAAGCCGCTCCACTGCCAAACTACCTTCAACCAGGAACTGACGCACCTCAGCGTGGAGGATGGCAGCAGTGCCACGCTGGTGTACGGGACGGACAGCCGCGGCCTCCACCGCACCAGCTTCTCCAGCTCGGCCACCGGTTACCGCAGGCCCTCCCAGCTCAGACAGATCTCTAGAATCGTGGCCTTGGCTGGCGCAGGGCGTTGGACGAATACTGCCGAGGTGAAGCTGCCGGGGAGCTTTGCCGGCTCCGGCGTCTTCTTCCACCTACAGCGCGACGGCCAAGAGTTCCGCCGCCCGTTGCACCCCTAGGCATATTGCAGGTCCTGACAGATTGAACGGATTGAACTGCAGGCAGGGCATGGAGCTGACCGGGATTCCCAACACCGCCCCTACCGCCCACTTCCTCGGCCAGCCCTCCAAAAGCGTGAAACACAGCAGCAACGGCTTCGCCGCTTCCTCCCAGATCCTGGTTCCACCTCTCTGCTCTGCCAAATAATGCGGCTGCAACAGGCTGGCTTCCTTTCACAGGCCGTCATCGAATCTGACTTGCGCCACCTGCCGAGGCTGGCTGTCTTCGAGCTCCAGCGCCCCGGCGGCGGCCTCCTCAGCACCCGCCGCATCAGCTTCGCCCACCGCCCCCACGAGCCCTTCCACCCAATCCTCGAGAAGCCCACCCTCCTATCGCCCCGTCTGCGCAAGCCCAAGCTGATCACCTTCTCCTTCACGTTCAGCCTTCAGTCAGAGGCAACAGGCAGGACTGATGGGTGCTTGCCAGGCCGCCGGGGCAGACGGCGGAGTGGAGGATCGGCGACTTCTTCGGATCAGTCCCCTCCACAGCTCCAACATCGGGGGCCAGGCGCAGTAGCTCCGGCCTTCTGGAAGCTCTGCACCCACCAGCTCACTTTCCGCGGCCAGCAACAACGGGCCCTCCTACAAGCAGCGTCGGTGAGCCTTCGCAAACCTAAACTCTTCCAGTTCTCCTTCAGTCCGAGCTCAGAACCACTTGGCCGCCAACAGACTGATTGGGCTTTTGCTAGGCCGCCGGGGCAGACGGGGGCTCAGACGCGGCATGCCATCGTTTTCCGGCCCAGCTCTGGCGGCCGCAGCCTCCCCATCATCGTCAGCATCGACTGCGATCCCCTCGGCTCCGCCTACAACGACTATCACGTGAACAACAACCTCGTCAACGAGCGCATCGCCCTCTTCCTCGACATGGGCTTCGTGGTTCTCCACGTGGACGGCGCCTTGGAGCCTCGGCCTTCCACCGCCTTCGTATACCCTCTCCAACTCTCACCAACCTTTCCCAGCCCTCTTCCCAGTCAAAAGGAGAAAGGAGGACAAAAGGAGCTGGGAACCCGATTGTCAGGCTGGCGGCCTGGTCCTGGCGGCGCTGGACGCAAGTTCTCCCGCCTCCACTGCCGGGTGGACTTCAACCGGGTGGCGCTGCTGGCAAAGCTCCATGGGCGGCCTGCTGAGCCTCCTCGCCTTCTTCGGGCACCCAGGCTCCTTCGCTCGCGTCATCGCCATCAACCCGCCCCTCAATCCCACCCTCGCCGACCACCGCCTCGGCCTTCTCCCGCCCGCCAGCGCACAGGCCAGCCCTTCAAACTCTCCACATATCCCTCTTTCTGCTCCCAAGCATGGACTGCGCTGGGACTCATAAGTTGTGAACCATTGCAGCTGCAGCAGAAGTAGCTGGACGCGAGCGTGGTGGAGGTGCCAGCTAGGCAAGGGGCCACAAAGTAGGGGACCTCCATCGCCAGGTGGCCATAGTCCAGGGCGGTCGGGACACCAACACCATCGTCCGCGGCACAGAGCTGGCAAGCCTGCGACAAGGAAACCATCTTCCCTCCCACTGTCTGGAGCCACCAAGAGCTAGATTACACCTCCAAGTACACACCTGTTTGTAGTCATTGCTAGGCAGCTGGATTGTGATTTGTGAAATTTTAGCTAGTTACATTGCTTTGAGAATGGCCAGTAAGGTTAAACTTTGGTCAGCAGTTCATAAATCCATACAAAAGTAGGCACCATCATCTGACAAGCTCAAGGCTGTTTCTATTGATGCTGCGGCCTTCGCAGGGGCAAAACCTGGCTAAATTGCACCCGAATCTAGCTTTTTTTGACATATTTGGCTCCCCTTTGCCAGCTCCATACACACCATCAAACATTCCGGCAACAAGTCTGCAGCTTTTTTCAGCAACGCTGTGCTGGAGGCCCAGATGGTGGAGTTTCTCTCGGATTTGCCGCAAAACTAAGACAAGGCTCGCAGTGGCTCTGATTTTCTAGACGCTCAGCGAACTGCCATTGCTACTTATCCATTTATACAGCCTCCATTTCCTAAGCAAAATGTACAAATTTGTAAATTTTTCTCATTCGTTTTATATTTTGTAAATAGTGTATTTATTGTTGTAAATTATATAATTTGTAAGTATACATTTGTTTTATAATTTGTAAGCGATGTATTTGTGGTTGTAAATAATATAATTTCTAACTATACATTTATTTTTTCTTTCCTTTCATTAGTTTGCTTGACTTTGCGATAAAAAATCCATTCATGCTGAAGAGCAAAATGAGCAAGGCAAAAGCATTGTGCAAAGTGAACGTAGGCAGAGGATTGTCGCGAGGGCTGGGGGTGAGAGCGGAGAGACAAAAGAAGGGTGATAGAGGGGTAGGAGAGTATAGCGAGAAGGAGGAGGGGGCGTTTGGTGGGACAGGGCAGGTCCGGTTACTGCAGTGTTGCTGCATTATGGAGAGCAGAGAGTGCGCGGAGAGGCGATGATCGCATCGCCAGGACGGCTGAACGGGCTGGGGGACGAGGGGGAGAGACTGCGGGGGTGGAGGGGCAAAGACGAGGGAGGGGAAAGAGAGGAGGGCGAGGCAAGAAACGTGTCCTGCATTCGAGGGGAACACAAGGGCAGGCTGCATCGCCCCCTGCTCTGGGGGAGGGGAGTAAAAGTGAGGAGCTGGGGCTGAGGAACGAGTCCTGAGCGGAGGAATCCCGTTTTTACCTTCCTCCAGCAGCGATCGCGCCTGGCTATTACCAGCGCGGAGGGATTCGGCTGATTGTTATTGGGGATAGGGCTGGGTTGATGGGCTGAGGGATTGAGGGGACGGGAGGAGTTGCTGGGGGTGGGGAGATGCTGGCGAAGGGTGAATGGGGTTGAGGAGGGGGTATGGAGGACAGGGGAGTGGTCGAAGGAGCATGACCAGCCGTGGGGCGTATCAGTAATGGCAGTGGAGGTGTGAGGCTGGGGGGAGGCATCCCCATCGCGCTCTCACACCTTTTACCTGCCCCTCGCTCTCGCTCTTCTTTCCCACTCAGCCATCGCCCCTCCTAGCAAGGACTGGGTGTGAGGGGCACGGGGGGTTGGGGTGGTTGCGTCGCTGTGGGATGGGTGATGGAAGTAGGGGAAGAAGGCAGAGTTGGTGGGGGGAGGAGGGGGGCAGGAGCATCGCCATGAAGGGGTAACTTGTTTTTCCACTTGTGGCGCTGGGTAAAGGGCGATCGTGCACACCACTCCTCACTACCTGCCTCCACATACCGCCTTGCCCCCACCCCCAGTATTCCCCGCACTTCTTTCCTTCTTCTGCCCCATCCCCCATCGCCTTCCCTCCCTCCCCCAGTCACTCTGTCCTGCAACAACTTTGCCTTTGCCTTCCTCTCCACCCTCCACTCCCCTCTCAGCTCTCCCAGCTGGCTAAGTTGAGCTGGCGAAAGAGTTTAGCCAGGAGGGAGGAATTGGCCGAAGTAGAGGGTGGAGGGTAGGTGATTCTAAAGAGGCGATGCGAGTAGAGAGTAACTTGGAGGAGGGCTGGGTGGGTGGAGTTGTGGCTCTTATTGCGTGGAGGAGCAGCGGTGGCTGGAGCCTTTGGAGGGGTTGTGGGGGAGGGGAGGGGGCTCACTTGGCCCTTTAGCCTCTTTTGGTCCCCGCCCCCAGTCAGTCGGGTGGAGTGGGTCGGGGTGGGTGGAGGCCAATTGGGCAGTGAGATCAGAGGCCCATCTAAGGCCTTCGAGTCCTTAGAAAGCCGAGCGCGCAGTCACTTCGGCGTCCGCCAAGACCTCCCCTTCTCAATGCCAACTTTGCGGGCCCGCTCTCCCTCTCTGTGCGGGTACAAGGCTGAGGGGGGACGAGGGGGTTGCGGGGCGGCCCCCGTACTTGGAGGCGGGTGGACGCCGGAATAAGAGGTACATTACGACAAGGGGGAGGGAGAGGAGTCACGAAATCCACTCCCTCGCCCCTCCCCGACCATCTCCCCTCGTTTGCCAGTCTCAGCCGGGCAGTTCCAGCCTCCCCTTTGGCCCACTTTTGCTCAGTTACTTAGTGGAGCATTTTACACACTCCGGCGGGGGAGGGGGGAGGCGACGGCTGGATTGAAGGGAGGCAGTGGGGGGAGGGGGAATATGGAGTGGTGTGTGAAGGGGGTCCTGTGCTGGTCTCCCTCCTGCCCTCCTCTATGCGTGGCCTCTCCCTCAGAGTAACTGTCCTCAGTCAGCCTCATAAGTCTGGATGCCATATCCTTTCTCTACCCACGCCCTCGCCTCGCACAATTCTTGTCCTCTCCAGCCGCGTCTGTCCCAGTCTGTCGCACCGGCATACTTGCTTCACTATTTCAGTCCTTCCTGATGGAGGCTTGAGATTGGCATGCTTCACTGCCTCCCGACTCTAGTTCACACTCATATCCGCCAAACCATTCTGCAACTCCCCTCTTGAACAAGTTCAGCACCAAATGGCCATAGACAAACGTTTGCCTTCAACTAGTCCCAGCTAGTTCCCAGCATCCATTCCCCACTGAAGTTGAGATCGCGTCAGAGTGGCTGGAACAGAGCAATGGCGCGCCAGGAGGTAAAGGGGTGAGCTGTCCTCCACTCTTGCCCCCCTGTCCCCTCCCCTCCCCGCCAATCCTTGTCCCCCCCAGGACCCAGCCGCATCGCTCCCAAATGCCGGTCTGCTAGTCTGTGTACTTGAGGCAAATACTTACTCCAAACATCCCCTTTCTAAGCACGAGTCCAAGGAGGCAAGGGAGTAGTGGAGGGAGGATGGGAAGGGGAAGGGAGTGGAGGTGAAGGGAGGAGGCTCGTCCCCCCGGCCCTCACGAATGCTAGCTTCTCCCTCTCTGTCTGTTGTGGGGGAGAGTTTGGGGGTTGTGGAAGAGGTGCTGTCCTCGCAAGACCTCAGCGGCACTGCCAACCGGCCTCCTAACCAGCTCAAGTAATACCCGTCTCACAACCCCCAAATTCCGAGCCCCTCCTCCGACCACCTCTCGGCACCGCCGACCCAGCTAACCTCCTCCTACCTTCCTTTCCCTCCTCACCTACCTCCCCCCCATCTCCTACACAGCGCCTACCCCATCGCCTACCCCAAACTCCCTTCTCCCCCCGCAAGCAGGCTCCCCCTGCCAATAGGCTTTGGACGAGGCCAAAGTGAGCTGGGGTTGGCTGGGTCTGTGTATTTTCCCTTTCCCTCCTGAAGGCATCGCTGGGTGGAGGGCAGGGCTGGAGGGAAGGGAGGGGGCAAGAGTGAGGCGTTGCTTATTGCGGTGTCCGCTTTCACTGCACTGCGCCTGTAGGATGAGAATGAGAGCAAGGGTGGGGGAGGCACTCTTTCACAGCAGTCCCTCCTGCCCTGCCTTCATACCTTTTATCAGCACTTGCACAACCCCGCCCGCCTTCACTTCTGTTGACTCGCTCGCACTTCTCCTCGCGGTTACTTGGCAGGGCCGCGATAAACTCCCTTCTCTCCTGCCCTCTTGCCCTTATCCTTACCTCCTCAACACACCCACCTCAAACTCATCCTTACCAACAGCCGTAGCCAGCGCCATGAGTGAGGAGAAGGTTCGCCGCGGCCGCAAACGCCTCGCCAGCGAGATCCAGCGCATCTGCCCCTCCATCAACCACGTACCTCACACCTCCCATTCCCCCCTCCTAATTATCCCCACCTATTCTCTGACTCAGGCCCCCGAGAGCAGCGCCCCACTGCCAGAAGAAGACGAGGATCGACCCAGCAGCAGGGAGCTGGAGGAAGCGCCCAGCGCCAGCCACCTCAACAGCCTCCTGGAGCGCAAGCTCTCCGAGCAGTCCTTCCACGGCACCGCTGTGAGCAAGGCGGACCTCTTCAGCCTACAAGTACAGCTGCGCCAGGAAGTCAAGTCTGTGGACGAACGGTTGGGGGCCACATTCCTCCTCTCTTTACCTCCCCTCCCCTCCGATCTGTCTGACAGATAATCGCGTCCTTTTTTGTCATCCCATCTTCCCCCTGTGACCTTGAAATACCCCTCTCTCTTTCCAGCCTCACCCGTCGCCTGGAGGAGATATCCCGGAAGCTGGAGGCTCATCTCGGCGTCTGCGCCATCCTCCAGGCCCAATCCGCCGCCTCTGCCCACCCAGCCTTCCTCCCGCAAGCCCCCCAGCTCCCCCTCAGCCTCCCCCTCCCCCCACCCGCCAAACCCGCGGCCCTCACGCCCAGCCTCCACCTCCCCACCGCCCCTCCGAACGGCGCCAGTCCCGCCCCCTCCGCGGACGATGGCTGGCCACCTGCCGCTAAAGGGCTGTTGGAGCCAGCCAAGGTCTCCCCCTTCAGCGGCAACGACTCGGCCACCTCGGACGCCTCCAGTGGCTCCTCTTCTCAACCTCTGGGCTCATCTCCGCTGCCAGCCACCTCCCTCCCGCCGCTGGCCATTCGACCGCAGCGACGGTCCCAGTCCCGGGAGGCGCCGAAGCCCATGGTGCTGTCCGACTACGCCAAGTACCTGGGGGACGGCAGCGATCCATTGGTGTTCGTGCCGGATGAGGAGGAGGAGCGATGGGTCAAGATGCGGGAGGCGGGGACGGCCCCCCAGCTGCCTACTTCGTACTGCTGGTCTCTGCTGAGGGGGAGGCTGGGGGTGGAGGGCCTGGTGCATCCGTCGCTGACGAAGAGCGAAGCCTGTCCACCGAATTCGTCGCTCAAGGACCTGCTGAGGCGTCAGAGCAATGTAGCTTTTATTGTTTTGTTTTCAGTCTCATGCAAGCCATAAATATTGGTGATGTTTTTATAGGTGATAGCTCAAGCCCTGGCGCTGACCCTGAAACGCTACTCCAAGCCAGATGCCACAGAAGCGGACACTCGCCAACTCGCGCGCAACATCATGCGCCAGGTGAGGCCCCTAAACCCACCCCATCATCCCCTCCCAACCCGCCCTTCCTTTCCGACCTCGACCCAGTCCAGATCCCTCTCTGTGACACTTTTAATGAGCTCCCAAGGGTAGGTACACCCCAGCCCACTTTCACATTTGCCGACACTCATTAAAAGCGGCCTTGGGTCAAAGCAAACAGGTGCAGGTAATCAAGAACGTGAACACCCTGCGCACCTCCTACAAACACATCGCCATGCGCCAGCAGATGGAGGAGGACGTGGCCAAGATGGACAACGTCGCCACCGCCTTCCAGAAGCTCCGCCAGCATTACTTCACCTCCCAAGGATTCTCCCTCACCCACTGACACTCTTCACCCTCCCTCAATTGCTAAGCGCCCCATTTCTCGCCCTTCCGCATTGCATCGGCCGCTTAGCAGAGAGCAATTCCTCGCTCCACTTTGATGCTTCCAGAGCCTGCTCATCGTGAACAAGTGCAGGGAAAGCCTTTTTGTCCTCTTTCGTGCTCGCCTAAATTTTTAGGCCTCTCTTTTTTCTCAATCATCGGTGATGGAATGGGAGGGATCCTCCCCTGCTTAGCGCTTGAAGACGCGGTGTGTGCCATTCTCAGCCTGCTCTGTATATTGCTTCGCAAAATGCTGTTTTTCGGCTGTTCTCCTTTCCACTTGGACATTCGCGAAGTTGTTGCCAGCAATTGGACCAATAGCGATTACCTCAGCCTGTGCTTCTTCTTTTTTCACCCCCTCCCCTCTTCCGCATCTCCTAAAGCCCCCCGCACCTCATTCGCTGCCGCATCCCAGAGCACATTCTATTGTTCGCCCTAATTCCCTCCCAATTGCCGCCCCACTAAAAGAATAAAAACTTCATTCTGGATGAAAAAATAATTTTAAAAAGAAAACCTAAATCATTCAGGATGAAAAAATAATTTTAAAAAGAAAACCTAAATCATTCAGGATGAAAAAATAATTTTAAAAAGAAAACCTAAATCATTCAGGATGAAAAAATAATTTTAAAAAGAAAACCTGAATCATTCAGGATGAAAAAAAATCAAGAAGCTAAGCTTAAAAAGATTGAGAAAAGAGGCGCAACGGAGCTGGTCCCGCATGGATTGGGGAAGGAGGCAAGGAGCGTGGGTAGGGGACAGGAAAGGAGGAGAGCTAGTGCGTACACGCGTGTGTGCCGTCTGGGGCTAGGGACAGGGCGGTTGGGGCATTCCAGCCGATGGAAGCAGGGAGTCCGCTGAGTCGCGATCAGCGCATTCTGCACTCCCTCGCCGAGGAGCTGGGACTGCGCATTGACGAGCACGTTTTCCTGTTGGCTTCTTTGCTCAAACTTTTCTGTCCCTCATTCGCCTCTTGTTGACGGGAAAGCCTGGAATTCTGCTGACTGCTGACCGTAGCTGATTGCGCTTGACTCATTCGATATAATAGCAGAGCAAAAGCCTGGCCAATTTATGCTGAAAAATAAGCTCTTTGGAGATTGAAAATGGCCCATAAAAGAGGCTGAGAAAGGGGCAGAAAATCAGAAGGGACCATGACGCATGTGTTTGAGCTGCCTGTGTCGCCTGCTGCGCTGTGGGGCGAGCGGAGAGGCAGTGGTGGAGGCCCTAGCTCTGGCAGAGGAGGCAGCAGCAGCTCAGCCACCTTCAAACTCAACCTCCCAGTCATGGACCTCATGAATGCCGCCAACCTTCCCGCCTCCAATGAACAGCGCACCGTTCACGATGAGGTCAGGCCTTTTGAGCTCGTCTGGTTTGGTTACTGCTGGTATGCTTTGGTATAAGATAAATGAGATTTTCTTTCATAATAGAGTAGGAATATTATTTGAATGGTGTCTGACTTTATTGACTGACAGCTCTTTTTGCGTCTGCTTTTATCATGGACGATGAAGGCCAGCTTTGGTAAACATGCTGCTATCATCCTCCATGCTTCTATGCAACGCAAGCTGAACATATTTTCATTTAACTTTTTACCCCAAGCATCAAGCTTTTACATCATCGTCCATGCTTCAGAAGCAGAAGGGGGGCATTAGTTGGAACCATTGATGGATTAGTTGTCCATCTAAGCCTACGGCCTAAAAGTCTAATAGATAGGATAAATAAGCAATGCGATGCATGGCTGATGGATGAAGGAGCATGCGCGAGCGACACTCAGCCGTCTGAACGAGGATCGGCTTCGAGGCGGCGGCTCCCTGTGCGATGTTCGCCTGGAGGTCGGGGAGGACTGCTTCCCGGCCCACCGGGCCGTCCTCGCGGCCACCATCCCCTACTTCGCCTCCATGTTCGCCTCCGACATGATCGAAACCCACCAGAACAACATTCGCATCCAGGACATCAATCCGCAGGTGCCTTGCCTCCCTTCTTACCGTGGGGAGGTGATTTATTCGTACCCCTTATACAATCAGCTATAACTCCAGACCATGACAAGAAATATTAAATAGGTCTGCAGTTATAGTTGATTGTATTAGGGGTGCGAATAAACCATCCCCCCACGGTACCATCCATTCACATCCCAGCTAGAGACAGACTTGGACTGCAGGCTTTTGGGCAGCTGCTGGACTACGCCTATACTTCCACGCTGGAGCTGAACGACAACAACGTCCAGTCCATCCTCTACGCGGCCAGCATTCTGCAGGTGAGGAGGAAGAGAGGATTGGAGAGGATTAGAAGATAAAAAAACAATCAGATGGACCGAGTCTGCGCAGCCTGCGAGGACTTCCTGACCCAGTACCTGACGCTCGGCAACTGCCTGGCCATCCGCGCCTTTGCTCAGCTCCACAACTGCACCCAGCTCCTGGCCTCCGTCGACCGCTTCTGCGCCCATAATTTCCAGGTTTCTTTTCCAGCCTTTTCTTTTTCCTCTTTTTCGATCTTCCGTACAATCGGCAAATGGGTTCTGCTGAGAGAGGACGATTCTGATGTCAATAATCCCATGGGACAGGAAAAGGCGCCGTAATGTTATAGTAAAGCGATCCCCTGCCATTTCCTATAGGATCATTAGTATTAGAACCGCCCTATCTCAGAACACCTTTGCTTGCCGCCCTGTTTTGCCCCTGATTGCACCGAACATTGAATAAAGAGCCGCCTAAGAGCAAAACGGACCATCACCTAAGAGGGCTTCTTATAAGACCTCTCTTTGCCAGAAACTGCGGAGCCAGGCGGAGTTCGGGGAGATGCAGCTGGGCCATCTGTTGGACCTGCTGTCCAGCGACGACCTCCACGTGGCCTCCGAGGCCGCCGTCTTCGAGGCCGTCATCACCTGGCTCCAGGTGGACCCCGTCGAGCGGGCCGCCCACCTCCCCGCCCTCCTCGCCAAAGTCCGCCTCTCCCAACTCCCCAAGGCCTACCTCTTCGAGGAGGTCCTCAAACACCCCGCCATCACCGTACCCCCTTCTTTTCTCCTTCCCAAACACCAATTATTACCTCTCTGACCACCTAGGCCTCGGTGGAGTGCGGCAGTCTGATCCTGGCCGCCATGGAGGAGCTGTACAAGGCGGAGTCCAGCGGCAGCAACAGCTCCGCCCCGCCCTCCGCGGACGGGGGCGCCAACGCGGGCATCTACTCCTTCTCCTCCTTCAGCTCCAAGGCCAGCAGCTCCGCCAGCCTCCTCACCCTCCCGCTGCCCAGCCGCCCTCGGAAGTCCGCCGCCGGCGTCGTCTTCTGCGTGGGCGGGCGGGGGACGACTGGAGACCCCTTCAGGTGATTGGCTGCAAGGGCGGATAGGAGAATTTTGGTTCGGGGGGAAGCTTTAGCCAAAAAAAAATTTCAGTACTTTTTACGAAATTTTTTTTGAAAAATGTCTAAATGTCCAAAATGTCTAAATTTTTTAAATCTCTGACCATTTCGGTTCGGAGAGGGGACTTCCCCCTATTCCCCCTTAATCCGCCCATAATGGGCTGGCTATAGTGTTTTGGGATAGGAGAATTGGGGCTGCTGCAGGACGGTGGAGGCCTACGACTGGCGCCAGGACGCCTGGTTCCCGGTCACCGAGATGGGCGTGAAGCGGCGCCATGTGGGCGTGGTCAGTGCGGAGGGACGTCTGTACGCCATTGGGGGACATGACGGCTCCGAGCACCTTGGCTCTGCTGAGGTTCAGCTTATTCCCTTCCCTCCTACTCCTCCCCTTCTCTCTGGACACGGTCTTAGAGAATCTTGGCTCAGAGCATCTTGGCTCTGCTGAGGTTTAGTCTCCAACTTCTTTCTTCCATCCCTCCTACTCCTCCCCTTCTCTCTGGACAGGTCTTAGTCTTAAAGAAGAAGACTTGTCCAGAGAGAAGGGGAGTAGAAGGAGGTGAGGATGGAGAAAGCTCATCCTCACCTACTTCTCCTTCCCCGCCTATTTCTCGCCTTCTCTCTTCACAGGTCTTCATGAAAGACCTGTCAAGAGGGAAGAGGAGGAGTAGGAGGGGAGGAAGGAGGAGATTATAATCCTTACCTCCTCCTTCCTCCCCTTCTACTCAATTCTTTCTCCACCAGGTCTTCGATCCCCGGATGAACCAGTGGCGCTCCGTGAGCTCCATGAGCACGAAGCGGCGCGGCATCGCCGTCGGCTGTCTGGAGGGCGCCATCTACGCGGTGGGCGGGCTGGACGACAGCACCTGCTTCCAGATCGTGGAGCGCTACGACATCGAGGCCGACCGCTGGAGCAGTGTGGCGGAGATGAATGTTCAGCGGGGCGGCGTGGGCGTGGCGGCGCTGGCCAAGTTCCTCTTCGCGGTGGGCGGGAATGATGGGACGTCCAGTCTGGACTCCTGCGAGCGCTACGACCCCCATCTGGACAAGTGGACGCTGCTGGGATCGATGAGCCACCGGAGGGCCGGCGCCGGCGTCTCTGTTCTGGCTGGGGCCCTCTACGCCATCGGCGGCTTTGACGACAAGTCACCGCTTCGGTGCCCCTCCTATTCATATTTCCCTATCCTCATATGCCATCATTGCGATACTCCTGTAACTTCATTCAGTCACAATTTCTGTCGTTGGTAATAAAGTTTAGAAAAGAAATGGAAAAAATAAATAGTAAAAATTTGCTTCCCTCCTCTAAAATAGTCTTCTTTGAGATCTGAAAGAACATAGAGGCTTTTCAGGTCCTGCGAGCGCTACGAGCCGGGGCGGAACGAGTGGAGCATGCTGGCGCAGATGTCGTGTCCGCGGGGCGGGGTGGGCGTGGCGGCCATGGGCGGCCGCCTCTACGCCGTCGGCGGCCACGACGGCAACAAGTACCTGGACTCCGTCGAGGCTTACGACCCCCGGCTCGGGCACTGGGACCGCGTCGCAGCCATCAGCCACTGCCGGGCTGGCGCTGGTATGCCTGCTCTTATTACTATATTTTTATCGAATTTTTATAAATAGCTTATTTCGAAATTTTTTTAATCGATTTTTTAATTGTTTTTTCTAAAAATTTTTTTATCGATTTTTAATTTATTATTTTTTGATTTTTGTCAACGATTTTTTGATTTCATATTTCTAGATTGTTTATCGATTTTTTGATTGCTTATTACTAAATTTTTTAATCATTTTTTTCACTAATTGGCTACTTCAGGGGTCTCCTGGTGCGACTGCAGCCCTGGCATGCTGCAAACGCCGGCGCCCAGCCTCTCCTCTTGCTGCGTCTGAGCTATGCTTGGGGCGGCCTTCGATCACTTTGTCGCCTACTTTTACAGCCTTCAATCAGAATTCGCATTCTCATAATGAGAAACATTGTTTTCTAATTCTAATGTTGGGCTCATACTTTTGGCTTTAGGCCGCTTGGGGCGAAAGCATGGTGATATTTTTGGATGTGCGTTGTTTTCTGCCTGCTCCAAGAGCATGATTTTTGGAATAAAAAATCAATCAAAAGTTCAAGAACATTGTGCAAAGGTATAACTATCAGAGCAGTTTTAGGATGCAATGAAATGTAAAATATTTTCATGAACTGTGAACCATTTAGTCAAACATGAATTCTTTCAAACTACGCAACGGAATCGACCTCCCGTCAGTCGGCATCGGAACCTATCGGATTAAGGATGAAAATATCATTTTTAACGTAATCAATGCCATCACGCCATCCCTTTCCGGAGCTAGTTGATCTGCAGATTCTTGACGAAGGCCTGAAACTAGGCTACCGACTCATCGACACAGCCGCCGTCTACCAGAACGAAGTGCACATCGGCAAGGCCCTCTCTTCTCTACTACCCAAACACGGGCTCACCCGCTCCAACATCTTCATCACCTCCAAGCTACACCCCCGTTTTCAGGGTCCTGCTCTTTTTGTCTGGCAGGATCACATCCCACGGCAAGTACTGAAAATTTTTTGAGGCGATAAAATAGAGCAGTGCTTTCACCAGAGCCTAGCAGACCTGGGCACAGACTATTTGGACCTCTACCTCATCCACTGGCCAGGCACCTCCGGCCTCCAGCCTGATGATCCCGCCAACTCGCTCAATCGTCGTCAAGCCTGGGCCAAGCTTACGCATTTCTATCGTAGCCTCAGCTCCATATATAGGCAATCGGCAGAGATATGAAAGATTTGAGAGCAAGGTCTGGCCAGAGCCATCGGGGTTTCCAACTACGAGGAGTCTCACTTGAAGGAGATGGCAGACTATACGGACTGTTTACCGCAGGTCAACCAGTGCGAAGCCCACCCGCACTATCCCAACCAGGCCCTCCTTCAAACCTGCCGCGCACTTGGGATCCATTTTCAGGTTCTTAGAATCTGTCTTTCGAAAAAAAGGTCGGTTTTGTAAGAAAGGAAGATTGCAGGCTTATGGATCACTGGGCTCTCACAGTGGCGCGGAGCAGCTGCTTTCTGAGCCAAGCATCCTGCAACTCGCCAAGGCCAAAGGAGTAGCTCCTTCTGCTCTGCTTCTAGCCTGGTCTCTTCACCGAGGTATCCACTGGGACAATTTTGCAACAGTTTTGCAAATGTTGCGCTCTTCAGGTTGCAGCGTTTTGCCGAGGACGACAAAGGTGGAAAGGCTTGCGGAGAACCTTTCCTGTCTGGACGTCAAATTGAGTGACGAAGAAATGGAAAAGCTGTCTTCTTGTAAAATCCAGAAAAAATATTGTTGGGATCCTTCCACGATTGCTTGAGATCTTGTTGCAGTAAACTAAAATTTATTTCAAATAATCATGGCAGTGAATCTAACAATCATATCTGGCAATATCGGCAGATAATAAATAAGTGCTTTTGTTCTTCAAAAAAATGTCCAAAAAATTCCCAATTTTTAAATTTCTTGCAATAATTTTAGTTTTTAGTCAAAATTTTGAGATGAAATTTTGTGCAATTTTCCTAAGCTTTAAAACAAAATGCAACTATCTTTGAAGCAGATTCCACTAGTACTAGATGCATTTCATAAATTTTGAACTCGCTGGAATAAAACTTTTGGGAGAAAAGAAAATTGAACTTTGCCTTCCCGATAGTCCCATACCGTGGAGTCATATGTCGTTTTGTCATTTTTGCACACAGATTCTATCAAGCATGGGTACACATTCGCAAAGCATTTCCATCACTTGATCATGTCCTCACTTTCAATCTGAAAATAAAATATTAGGATGCAATGCGCAGAGTGTCGACTAGAGCTTTCCCCGAGCGAACTTCTGCTGCACTCCAATCAGCATCACGTTGGCAATGCCGCTGCCCAGTTGCTTTGGAGTTGCTCCAGGTGCAACTTCACTTCTTCCAGAGCGAACCCGGCTGTGCTCCATTCTTTCCTCACCGGACACCCCAGTCCAGTCATTCACAGCCCTTTCTCTGCTCTCCATTCGGCATTCACTGCTCTGCAGAAGAATGGCCTCAAAGAAAACGAAATTCAGCCTGAGACCAGGCCAGGAATGAAGATAACGCATAAATCACTCGATGCTGCCACTCCAAAATATAGCTCAGAAACCACAGAGACGGATGTTTGCCTCCGTTGCTCGAAGCAGTTGCACACCAAGCGAAAGCGGTTGTTAAATTATAACCAGCTTGTTTTATTTAAACGACTTTTTTTGAGCAATCGAAGCCAAACTCTAGTCTACCACGTCATTGCCTGCTATAGATTGAAACCGTATGCCTGCAGTGCTTGCCATGTCAGACTGTCACAGAAGAGTCTCACGATGCATCAAAAGAGCCGACCTCAATGCTCGTTTGTATCTTGCTGCAACGTGACGTAAGCCTTTCATAACTTGCCTTTTGCAGTGGTGCTCATGCAATCGTAGCGAATGGCGCTGAAGATGAGTCGCTAGTGCGTGCTGGCCTAACGGAGTGTTTTGGAGAATCGCTACCCGTATGGATTGGATTAAACCAATGATGTCTCCTTGTTAAAATACGAAACCAGTAACGCGGAATTTTAACCTTTCAAAATATGATTTGGCTGTTTAGGCGGTAACCTATATCAAACCAGTAGGCCTTTCTTTTTTTAGCCAGTAGCCAGTTATTTATAACAAGTTTGGGCTTTTGTGGCTGAATTTTTATGGCTTTTTCAAGGCTGACATAGTGTTGCTGAAGGTCCCTGTCGCTTCTAGGACGCGCGCTAAGCCTTCTCAGAGGCAGTCCTAGGGGCTATAAGAAGCATAAGAAGCCTTGAGGCAAAATTTCTTGGGCCCCTTTTGGGCCTTCAGAGACTTCCTTTAACCTCTGGAACCATACTTGTTGGTGGGGTAGGGGGGCGCCCACGTATGTGTTTTGGGGGGGGGCGGGGGGTGGCCCCCTGGCACGTGGTACGTATGTGGGGGGCGGGGGGTAGCGGGGGGCAGTTTCAGGGGGCGGGGGCGGGGGTCCCTAAGGGTAGGGACGTATGTCTGTCATAGACATAAGCACTAAAAAGAAGGCTAAAACAAACGAGTTAAACGATTAAAGGCACTTTTTCGATGACTAAGTAAGAAATAGAGCTTGATTAATCTAAAATTGATGCCAAAAAAGACAACTATTGGCAGAAAATTTTATATTTTGATGGTCTGCCAAATGGAAATTGTTGACTTGGCAGACGCGGTACGTGTGTGCGCCCCACTGCTCCCCCCCGCTCAGACATGTATGTCTGGAACCCCACCTATTCCTATGCTGAAGCATGGGAGGCCTCCCCATCCCTATGTTGAAGCATAGGGAGCCTCCCCAGCCACTTTTTGAAGCATAAGGAGCATCCCTGTGGCTATGGTGAAGAATGAGGAGGCTTCCCCTCCCTATCCCCATCCCTATGAGACGTGGGGAGGCCTCTTAAACTTTAGACATCTGAATAATATGGTGTTTATGTGGACTCCCCCAATCGTTAAACAACAACAAGACTCCCCCAATAACAAGACCCAGATTCTTCAAACAACCCCTCCCCCCGACCCCATCTATGTTTTAATATAGACAACCTCCCCCATCATAAGGTTCCTTATGCTTCAGCATAGGGATGGGAAACATACATAAAGAACAAAAAGATAAACATACATAAAAAAGTGAAAATAATAAGTAAATTACTACAATAATTATGAGAAATGAGAAAAATGAGAAGAAATGAGACGAACAACAAGCATTCCCACAGCTCAATGAGCCCGAAAAATGATACACCCAGAATATTTCGGTAACTTAGGCGGTAACTTAACCTTTAACTTAACCTTTTAGACGATAACTATAACTTAACCTTTCGAGTTATCGAAATAAAAATAAAAAATATAATAGACGATAACTTAATCGTTACCCAATTTTAAACAGTTGGAAATTTGAAATTATATTTTATATCTATTTTTAAACAGTAGCCCAAAAAATAAGCAGGAGCAATCATTGGATTAAACTAACCAATGTTTTGTCACTTTTTTCACAATTAAAAAGATAAAACTAAACAAAATGTTCATTGTTGCTTTTTTTATTTCCGCATGATATGATATCAAATCCACAATCACTTTTCAAACTAAAAAAATTGGTTTTTGACAGTAAGTGTAGGTTTACAGCCTTTCTCTTCAGAAAAACCTTCATGACGCCTCAGTTTGATGTCAGAATTGTGTTTGACAATTTTGTCTCAACTTCTTGCAATAAAAAGGGGATTCTCGAATTGAAGAATGCTCGCTAGAAGTGGCCAGAAAGTTTCAAAATTCAAGTACCTTTAGCTGCTTTCATAAAACAATCCAGAAGAATACCAACCAAAGTTTGGCAATTTTGCAATTTTGCAATTTTATTTTGCCATGGTCAAGTTTGCAAGCAAAGCCCAGCTGCCACTATATAACGTTTTTTAACTAAGCCCAAGTCCGAAAGTCCGAAAAGGAAAAACGGCTACTGTAGCATTGCGCGAGGCCTCAGCTCGTCAAAGGCACAGCCGTCTGTTTCTGCCTGCGTGGAGCTATTTGCTTGGCCACGGCTGATTGAAAGACCAAAACCCCCTTGCGTTTTTCAGCCAGCACTATTACTGCTGCCACATTGATTTGCAGGCATTTGAAAAGGCTGGCCTTTGAGAAAGCGGAGAGGAATGGCAGAGGAGAAGCCAGTCATCAGCAACGACGTCCACTTTGAGGCCATCCTCGCCAGCCGAGACTTCGCCAGCCTCACTCTTGCCATGTGGGGAGCCTGTTGGGCGGCAAGGCCCAGCCGAAAGGCTGTTTGAATTCCCTACCCCTCCAGTGGCCCCCATGCTTCATCGGGATGAGAGGAAGTGGAACTCTTCGTGAGCAAACCACAAATCGATTCCACTCACTTCATCGAGTGGGACTGAAATACAACACCACCACCAGCCTCACTCTCCAGGTATACATTTTCCACCTCACTCTTGCCTCCTGCTCTATCCTGGGCATCTGCCGCTACTGCAGGAGCAAAAGTTCGCGCACTACCTCAGCAATGCCAGCTCGGCAGGCGGCCTGATCATTTACTGCCAGGTTGTGAGCGGAGTGGTTGAGGGCGTGAGTGTGTGTGAGTGTGTGTGTGTCAGGTGTCGCCGGAGAGTCCGCTGATCCACGTCCTCTTCTCCAGGCTCTTCCGCCGCCAGACCCCCAGCCAGCTGCGAACGGTGGCGCTGGAGCAGGCCGGACTGTCGGAGGACGCCTACCAGGTTCAGCCGCCTCTCCTTGCACTTTCATGGAGACCTGTGAAGAGAGAAGAAGATGAGTAGGAGGGGAGGAAGGAGGTAAGGATTATCATCTCTTCCTCCCTCCCCTCCTACTCATCCCTTTCTCTCTTGACAGGTCTTTCATGGAGACCTGTGAAGAGAGAAGGTGAAGAATAGGAAGGGAAGGAGAAGCAGGTGACGATGAACCTTCTCCTTCCTCACCTCCTTCTCCTCCCCTTCTCTCTGGACAAGTCTGAGCCTCCTTCAGGCCCTCCTCGTCTTCGCCGCGGCCTTCTTCGCCAACGCCGGCAACTACCAAGGCTTCGGTGACACCAAGTTTCTGCCAGGACTGGCTCAGGTAGCCGAGCGATTCTGGAGCAGAGGAAGAGTTGAGCAGGCAAAGTTGTAGGATCAGCTGGAGAAGCTGCTGAAGGCAAGCCTCGCTTGGCCTGAGCTGCAGAGCCTCTGGGCTGAAGTGAAGGGCCCCCTCTACGACATCAGCGAGCAACGAGCTAGCCTGGGCTTCGCCTCGCCTCCTGCCGGAGAGAAGCCGGTACTTAATGAAATACCATGGGACTAAACTTGCTGTCCAAGCTGAGTTTTCACTTCAGAACAATATGGCTAGGATTGGCAAATATATGTTGCGATAGAAAAAAAGGAGTAGGAAGAGATGCGATGGTAACATTTTTCAGGCCCTCACCGCCTACCATTCCTCCAACGTGGGTCCGACGGACACAAAGCTTGCCAACCGCTTCTTGGCGAAACACGGCCTGGAGCAGTGGAACACGCGCCTCTTCAAGACCACCAAGGACAACAAAGCTCACTTCGAGATTCGCATTGCCTCTGTAATCGAGGGCAGTTAGCTTCTTTCTCTCGCCCGCATTCACAGAGCTAAGCAGAAAGAATGCCTTGCAGCCGTACAGGAAGCGGAGCCCTTCGAGGTCGCCGTCTTCGAGGTGGTCGCTGGCGATTACTCGCCACTCCTGAAGCGCCTCTGCCATTTCCTGGAACTGGCCAAGGTTGGTCACAGTTTGCACAGCTCTATGATGGCATCAAAGATTTGATTGCAAACGCGGAGATGGCACATGCGGGCTCTTTGATTGCTGCAGGCTGTGGCGTCAACAGCGGAGCAAAAGCTGATGTTGGTCCACTGCCTGGAGCACTTCCAGAAAGGGGAGCCGAGCATGCACAAGCTGGCCACCTCCGCCTGGCTGAAGCACAAAGAGGCCTCCCTGGAGTCGTTTGCCCCTCCCTTTCTCAGCCCCCATCCCTCGCAGCCTCTCATTACTGCAGCTATATGGGATTCATCGAGACCTATCGCATTCCGGCGGGCACCAGCGGCGAGTTCCGCGGCTTTGTGGGCATCGTGGAGAGGGCCGGCTCTGCCAAAGTGCGATGGGGAGGCGGGATGGGAGGGCAGGTGAAGAAGGGAAGCTTTGCAGTTCGCCAGGCTGGCCGAAAAGGCGGCAGACTTCCGCCAGCGTCTGCCCTGGGGCCCTGAGTACGCCAGCTCTGCCCAGTCTCAGCCCCTGCTCATCTCCCCGTACCCTCTAGCCTTCGCCTCCTCCTCCATCCCTCACGGCTTCTCCTGCCCCAACTGTCCTCTAGACTTACGCCAGCGTCTGCCCTGGGGCCCCGAGTACGCCAGCTCTGCCCAGTCTCAGCCCCTGCTCATCTCCCCGTACCCTCTAGCCTTCGCCTCCTCCTCCATCCCCTCACGGCTTCTCCTGCCCCAACTGTCCTCTAGACTTACGCCAGCGTCTGCCCTGGGGCCCCAAGTACGCCAGCTCTGCCCAGTCTCAGCCCCTGCTCATCTCCCTGCACCCTCTAGCCTTCGCCTCCTCCTCCATCCCTCACGGCTACACCTGTCCCAACTGTCCTCTAGACTTACGCCAGCGTCTGCCCTGGGGCCCCGAGTATGCTCTGCCCAGTCTCAGCCCCTGCTCATCTCCCCGCACCCTCTAGCCTTCGCCTCCTCCTCCATCCCTCACGGCTTCTCCTGCCCCAACTGTCCTCTAGACTTACGCCAGCGTCTGCCCTGGGGCCCTGAGTACGCCAGCTCTGCCCAGTCTCAGCCCCTGCTCCTCTCCCCGCACCCTCTCGCCGTCGCCTCCTCCTCCCTCCCTCACGGCTTCTCCTGCCCCAACTGTCCTCTAGACTTACGCCAGCGTCTGCCCTGGGGCCCTGAGTACGCCAGCTCTGCCCAGTCTCAGCCCCTGCTCATCTCCCCGCACCCTCTAGCCTTCGCCTCCTCCTCCATCCCTCACGGCTTCTCCTGCCCCAACTGTCCTCTAGACTTACGCCAGCGTCTGCCCTGGGGCCCTGAGTACACCAGCTCTGCCCAGTCTCAGCCCCTGCTCATCTCCCCCGCACCCTCTAGCCTTCGCCTCCTCCTCCATCCCTCACGGCTTCTCCTGCCCCAACTGTCCTCTAGACTTACGCCAGCGTCTGCCCTGGGGCCCTGAGTACGCCAGCTCTGCCCAGTCTCAGCCCCTGCTCATCTCCCCGCACCCTCTAGCCTTCGCCTCCTCCTCCATCCCTCACGGCTTCTCCTGCCCCAACTGTCCTCTAGACTTACGCCAGCGTCTGCCCTGGGGCCCTGAGTACGCCAGCTCTGCCCAGTCTCAGCCCCTGCTCATCTCCCCGCACCCTCTAGCCTTCGCCTCCTCCTCCATCCCCTCACGGCTTCTCCTGCCCCAACTGTCCTCTAGACTTACGCCAGCGTCTGCCCTGGGGCCCTGAGTACGCCAGCTCTGCCCAGTCTCAGCCCCTGCTCATCTCCCCGCACCCTCTAGCCTTCGCCTCCTCCTCCATCCCTCACGGCTTCTCCTGCCCCAACTGTCCTCTAGACTTACGCCAGCGTCTGCCCTGGGGCCCTGAGTACGCCAGCTCTGTCCAGTCAGCCCCTGCTCATCTCCCCACCCCTTTAGCCTTCGCCTCCTCCTCCATCCCTCATGGCTCCTCCTGCCCCAACTGTCCTCTAGACTTACGCCAGCGTCTGCCCTGGGACCCTGAGTACGCCAGCTCTGCCCAGTCTCAGCCCCGTGCTCATCTCCCCACCCTCTAGCCTTCGCCCCTCCTCCATCCCCACACGGCCTCCCCGCCCCAACTGTCCCTCTAGACTTACGCCAGCGTCCGGGCCTCTGGCCCGAGCTCTCGGCCGCTCTTCTCCTCTCTCTTCGCCTCCTCCTCCATCCCTCACGGCTTCTCCTGCCCCAACTGTCCTCTAGACTTACGCCAGCGTCGGCCCTGGGGCCCGAGTACGCCAGCTCTGCCCAGTCTCAGCCCCTGCTCATCTCCCCGCACCCTCTAGCCTTCGCCTCCTCCTCCATCCCTCACGGCTTCTCCTGCCCCAACTGTCCTCTAGACTTACGCCAGCGTCGGCCCTGGGGCCCTGAGTACGCCAGCTCTGCCCAGTCTCAGCCCCTGCTCATCTCCCTGCACCCTCTAGCCTTCGCCTCCTCCTCCATCCCTCATGGCCTCCGCTGCCCCAACTGTCCTTTAGACTTACGCCAGCGTCTGCCCTGGGGCCCTCAGTACGCCAGCTCTGCCCAGTCTCAGCCCCTGCTCATCTCCCCGCACCCTCAGCCTTCGCCTCCTCCTCCATCCCTCACGGCTTCTCCTGCCCCAACTGTCCTCTAGACTTACGCCAGCGTCGGCCCTGGGGCCCTGAGTACGCCAGCTCTGCCCAGTCTCAGCCCCTGCTCATCTCCCCGCACCCTCAGCCTTCGCCTCCTCCTCCATCCTCATGGCTTCTCCTGCCCCAACTGTCCTCTAGACTTACGCCAGCGTCGGCCCTGGGGCAGGAGAAGCCGTGAGGACGCGCTAGGCCAAGGCTAGGGCTAGCACAGGACTTAACCTAACCA
>JASANA010011721.1:0-10174 GCA_030248095.1 Ptycholaimellus sp. GST1_10 | reverse complement strand
TAGTGTCTGATTCAGTTCCATATGCTGCTTCTACCAGGCCATGGTGAACAAGCAGCTCATCATCCGACTTCGTCTTGGGGCATTTTAGAGGTTTTTGGCCTCAATAACTGCATCATATAGGTAAATTGGGGCGTAGATTACAAATCTTGTGTCCATTTGCTTACACATTGTCTTCATGGGCTTCTACTAGGCCGTGGTGTACAAGCAGCTCATCATCAACTTCGTCTTGGGGCATTTTAAAGGGTTTTTGGCCTCAATAACCACATCATATAGGTAAATTGGGGCGTATATTACAAATCTTGTGTCCATTTGCTTACACATTGTCTTCATGGGCTTCTACCAGGCCATGGTGAACAAGCAGCTCATCATCAACTTCGTCTTGGGGCATTTTAAAGGGTTTTGGCCTCAATAACTGCATCATATAGGTAAATTGGGGCGTAGATTACAAATCTTGTGTCCATTTGCTTACACATTGTCTTCATGGGCTTCCACCAGGCCATGGTGAACAAGCAGCTCATCATCAACTTCGTCTTGGGGCATTTTAAAGGGTTTTTGGCCTCATTAACCACATCATGCAGGTAAATTCGGGCGTAGATTACAAATCTTGTGTCCATTTGCTTACACATTGTCTTCATGGGCTTCTACCAGGCCGTGGTCAGCAAGCAGCTCATCATAAACTTCGTCTTAAAGCATTGTACATATTGGGCTTCTGGTGGATTTTTGGCCTTTGGCTGTTCAAAGTGGATGAAATTACTGAAATTGTGAATCTCCGCTTCAATGTTTTTTCTCTCTTAGCTGGTCTCTTAAAAATAGCTTGGGCATAAAGGTGATGAAATTTATTTGATTCATCTTATCATGAAACTAGCTTGGGCCATAAGGTGATGAAATTAAATCTGACACTCTTATCATGAAAATATGCTTACTTAATTTAGAACTTTACTAAAGAGCTAAGAGAGCCCAAAAAATTTTCACCAATGTTTTTTTAATTTATGACAGGTTAGAGTAAATCAGAAATATTTTAATTGATTTGCACAAAACCTTTGCGTTACAATTTCCATCATATGATATTAATGTTGGAAGCAATAATGAAAAACTGGGAAAATATTAATAAATTATTCAAAATGATATTTTTTCATTATAATGCGTTTTTTTTGCTAAATGTTAACTCATGTTCAGTTTTATTTATAGCTCTACCCAAAGAATAATCCTAGGGAGGCCAAAATTTTCTGGGCTCTCTTAGCTCTTTAGTAAAGTTCTAAATTAAGTAAGCATATTTTCATGATAAGAGTGTCAGATTTAATTTCATCACCTTATGGCCCAAGCTAGTTTCATGATAAGATGAATCAAATAAATTTCATCACCTTTATGCCCAAGCTATTTTTAAGAGACCAGCTAAGAGAGAAAAAACATTGAAGCGGAGATTCACAATTTCAGTAATATATATATATATATATATATATATATATATATATATATATGTGTGTGTGTGTGGTACCGCAGCCCGTACTCCTCGGTTTTTCAATGAAATTGGCTAAAATTTTGCATGGTGGTCCATCTAGGTGGTGGCTCGGGACGTTTTTGTGCGCTTGGCGCAATTTTGATTTGTTCTAGATTTATGATCAAAAAAGCTCGAAAATTGAGGGCTCAAATTTCGAATTTTTTTTGAAAAAGTGCATTTTATTTTATTAATAGTATAATTTACTGAATCGAAACCTCAGAAAACAATTTGTCATAAAGGGTGAAACAAGAATGGAAAAACATTGTTTAAGATATATTATAAGAATTAATATTCAACAATAGGTCTAAATGAAACATGACAAGCTGCTAAGGATCAAGGCCGCGCATCTATTGGCGACAGCCGATATTACCTTGTTTCTAAGGCTGGAAGCTTCGTAATCTCCACTCAAGCTGCAGCGTTTTGCTTTGCGACGTTTGATGCTTGCCCACAATGTCCCAATTTCTAAATCTGTGGCCACTGGGTGCGTGGGAATACGCAGCCTTTCTACTTGTTTGGTTAAAGTTGCTAGAGATGGCTCAAAACTTGTAAAAAGCTTGCAACACCACTTTTCAGAGTACAGATTGAAGGAAAGCATTGGACAAGGATAACGCATGCATATGCCCATTGCGGAGACTGAAGACAATCTGAAATACTTTTCATTTGCTCCATTTTGTCATGGTTAGTTCCTTATGACTCATTTCTTAACTAGTATAACATTGGGCTCAATTCCGGGTGACCAGTTGAGTCCATGAGGTGAACTGCCGCCCGCTAGTATTGTTGTCGATTTATTTTTTCCTATTTTAATGCTTGTCGATTTCAGTGTTTAATTATAGCTTGAGGAATACATTACGTGTGCATAGGTCTAATTTTATTGCAAAAAGTAGCTGTAAATGAGAGAGAGCTAGGCACAATTAGAGGCCGTTTCTATGCCCAGCGCAATGCTGTAACTCATACAAGAAACTCTCTGCCGGTTTTACCGTCACGTTATAGCCTGATTTATGTCCAACCTTTTTAAAAGTTATTTTCTTGGGCTCAGAATCAGTGCGAGTTTCCAAGGATAATATACAAGACTAAAATGCTACAGCATGAGCTGCTTATGAATTGTCAATCATCAAAAAGAACTAGACAAGGTGTGACAAAATCGTGATAAATTTCGATTTAAATTATAAACCATTTTGAGTCAAAATTTTAACAGGTTCATCTACAAAATCCACTGAGCATTCATAAGCAGGCGGCAATTTATGGCAGAAAACTTGTCATTTCAATTATTCTAGTTTTTATTTTGTCTTTAATTTTTGATTAAATGATGTTATTTGTGAACTTTACTCTTACAGAAGCCTCTTACAGAAAAATACATGTAAAATTTGAAAAGTGATTTGAAAATAAAAAATTGATCATATTGCAAATGCCAGCAAAAGTTAACTTTACTTTAGCTAATTTCAATTTAACTTTAATTTTGATTGTTTTATTTTGTTATACCTCATTTAGTAAACTTATAATTTCATTGTGACCAAAAATTCAGAAAAAATTTTTTGATGTAACAATTTTTTTTATTTCACTAGTTGTATTTTCTATCATTCACTAATTTTTGTCCTCTTTGTGCCAAAATTGCCGCCTGCTTATGAATGCTCAGTGGATTTTGTATATGAACCTGTTAAAATTTTGACTCAAAATGGTTTATAATTTAAATCGAAATTTATAACGATTTTGTCACACCTTGTCTAGTTCTTTTTGATGATTGACAATTCATAAGCAGCTCATGCTGTAGCATTTTAGTCTTGTCTAGGTCTTGGCCATGTGGAAGACATATTTACTTGCCACATGAACAGTCATTGGGAAAAATCCATCGCTTGGAATTAAGATCTAGGAATTAAGATCTGTCGCGCCCTAGGAATTAAGATCTATCGCATTGAAGCTAACCTGAGCATCAGTTTATAAAAATCTGCGCAGTTTCCCTTTCGCATTGAAGCTAACCTGAGCATCAGTTTATAAAAATCTGCGCAGTTTCCCTTTTTTATATATATCAGTTAATATTTTAGTTATTTATTAAAGTTCAGAGGCCTAAATCAAAATTTCAAGAATTTTGTCATCTGGAGCAGACTGTGAGCTTTCGATTGATATATATATATATATATATATATATATATATATATAGATATATATATATATATATATATATATATATATATGTATATATATATATATATATATATATATATATATATATATCAATCGAAAGCTCACAGTCTGCTCCAGATGACAAAATTCTTGAAATTTTGATTTAGGCCTCTGAATTTTAATAAATAACTAAAATATTAACTGATATATATAAAAACAAGACTAAAATGCTACAGCATGCGAAGCTTATGAATTTTCAATCATCAGAAAGATCAAAACAAGATGTTATAACAATCGTGGTTTCTTTTCATTTAAGCGAAATTATTTGAGCAAAGATTTTAACAGGTCCTTTTCATTGTTATTTTTCTATCTTAAAAACTCCACTGGTCATTCATAAGCAGGTGGCAATTTATGGCAGTGACCTACCTCAGTAGCTTATTCCAGTTGTTCTTTCTTCAGTACTGCTGTTATGATGGTTATTTTTTAAATTTATTGAATTATTTTCAAGCCTCACAAAAAATAAATACCTTAGTTAAAATCTGATTTGCATTAAAACCAACATTGTCATTTGTCATTTAATTTTACCTCATTTCAATTTGATTTTAATATTGATCATTGTTCTTGTTGTTCGTAAGCTTTATGGTATTTTTTTGTATCATTACATTTTATTTTCCTCAGTCTTGGTATCTTTATCCTCCGATTTTATACTTTCTGTGCCAAAATTGCCGCCTGCTTATGAATGACCAGTGGAGTTTTTAAGATAGAAAAATAACAATGAAATAATAACAATTTTGTCATCTGGAGCAGACTGTGAGCTTTCGATTGATATATATATATATATATATATATATATATATATCAATCGAAAGCTCACAGTATCTAATGACAAAATTGTTATTATTTCATTGTTATTTTTCTATCTTAAAAACTCCACTGGTGGTTGGTAAACAGGCGGGGATTTTGGCACAGAAAGGACAAAATCGGGAGGATAAGAGATACCAAAAAGACTGAGGAAAATAAAATGTAATAATACAAAAAAATACAATAAAGCTACGAACAACAAGAACAATGGTGAATATTAAAATCAAATTGAAATGAGGTAAAATTAAATGAGAAATGACAATGTTGGTTTTAATGCAAAAATCAGATTTTAACTAAGGTATTTATTTTTTGTGAGGAGTTTGAAAATAATTCAATAAATTTAAAAAAATAACCGTAAGGCTAACAGCAGTACTAGAAGAAAGAAAAACAACTGGAATAAGTACGAGGTAGGTCACTGCCATAAATTGCCACCTGCTTATGAATGACCAGTGGAGTTTTTAAGATAGAAAAATAACAATGAAAAGGACCTGTTAAAATCTTTGCTCAAATAATTTCGCTTAAATGAAAAGAAACCACGATTGTTATAACATCTTGTTTTGATCTTTCTGTTGATTGAAAATTCATAAGCTTCGCATGTTGTAGCATTTTAGTCTTGTTTTTATATATATCAGTTAATATTTTAGTTATTTATTAAAATTCAGAGGCCTAAATCAAAATTTCAAGATTTTTGTCATCTGGAGCAGACTGTGAGCTTTCGATTGATATATATATATATATATATATATATATATAGGGGGGGGGGGAGAAGGGGGAAAGCTAAGGAATCGAATCGGAAAATTACTCCTATATATATATATATATATGGATATATATATATATATATGCCAATATATATATATATATATATATATATATATAGCTTATATATCAAAGATCGAGAGCATGCATCCAGATGACAAAATTCTTGAAATTTTGATTTAGGCCTCTGAACTTTAATAAATAACTAAAATATTAACTGATATCTCTAAAGGTTTGTTTCGTGGTGTTGTTTTTTTTGGCTGTGCGCCCGCGTTCGGGCGCTGTGGCCCTCGAAAGGGAAACTGCGCAGATTTTTATAAACTGATGCTCAGGTTAGCTTCAATGCGAAAGGGAAACTGCGCAGATTTTTATAAACTGATGCTCAGGTTAGCTTCAATGCAATAGATCTTAATTCCTAGGGCGCGACAGATCTTAATTCCTAGATCTTAATTCCAAGCGATGGATTTTTCCCAATGACTGTTCATGTGGCAAGTAAATATGTCTTCCACATGGCCAAGACCTAGACAAGACTAAAATGCTACAGCATGAGCTGCTTATGAATTGTCAATCATCAAAAAGAACTAGACAAGGTGTGACAAAATCGTGATAAATTTTGATTTAAATTATAAACCATTTTGAGTAAAAATTTTAACAGGTTCATCTACAAAATCCACTGAGCATTCATAAGCAGGCGGCAATTTTGGCACAAAGAGGACAAAAATTAGTGAATGATAGAAAATACAACTAGTGAAATAAAAAAAATTGTTACATCAAAAAAAATTTTCTGAATTTTTGGTCACAATGAAATTATAAGTTTACTAAATGAGGTGTAACAAAATAAAACAATCAAAATTAAAGTTAAATTGAAATTAGCTAAAGTAAAGTTAACTTTTGCTGGCATTTGCAATATGATCAATTTTTTTATTTTCAAATCACTTTTCAAATTTTACATGTATTTTTCAGTGAGAGGCTTCTGTAAGAGTAAAGTTCACAAATAACATCATTTAGTCAAAAATTAAAGACAAAATAAAAACTAGAATAATTGAAATGACAAGTTTTCTGCCATAAATTGCCGCCTGCTTATGAATGCTCAGTGGATTTCGTAGATGAACCTGTTAAAATTTTGACTCAAAATGGTTTATAATTTAAATCAAAATTTATCACGATTTTGTTACACCTTGTCTAGTTCTTTTTGATGAGTGACAATTCATAAGCAGCTCATGCTGTAGCATTTTAGTCTTGTATATTATCCTTGGAAACTCGCACTGATTCTGAGCCCAAGAAAATAACTTTTAAAAAAGGTTGGACATAAATCAGGCTATAACCTGACGGTAAAACCGGCAGAGAGTTTCTTGTATGAGTTACAGCATTGCGCTGGGCATAGAAACGGCCTCTAATTGTGCCTAGCTCTCTCTCATTTACAGCTACTTTTTGCCATAAAATTAGACCTATTCACACGTAATGTATTCCTCAAGCTATAATTAAACACTGAAATCGACAAGCATTAAAATAGGAAAAAATAAATCGACAACAATACTAGCGGGCGGCAGTTCACCTCATGGACACAACTGGTCACCCGGAATTGAGCCCAATGTTGTACTAGTTAAGAAATGAGTCATAAGGAACTAACCATGACAAAATGGAGCAAATGAAAAGTATTTCAGATTGTCTTCAGTCTCCGCAATGGGCATATGCATGCGTTATCCTTGTCCAATGCTTTCCTTCAATCTGTACTCTGAAAAGTGGTGTTGCAAGCTTTTTACAAGTTTTGAGCCATCTCTAGCAACTTTAACCAACAAGTAGAAAGGCTGCGTATTCCCACGCACCCAGTGGCCACAGATTTAGAAATTGGGACATTGTGGGCAAGCATCAAACGTCGCAAAGCAAAACGCTGCAGCTTGAGTGGAGATTACGAAGCTTCCAGCCTTAGAAACAAGGTAATATCGGCTGTCGCCAATAGATGCGCGGCCTTGATCCTTAGCAGCTTGTCATGTTTCATTTAGACCTATTGTTGAATATTAATTCTTATAATATATCTTAAACAATGTTTTTCCATTCTTGTTTCACCCTTTATGAAAAATTGTTTTCTGAGGTTTCGATTCAGTAAATTATACTATTAATAAAATAAAATGCACTTTTTCGAAAAAATTTCGAAATTTGAGCCCTCAATTTTCGAGCTTTTTTGATCATAAATCTAGAACAAATCAAAATTGCGCCAAGCGCACAAAAACGTCCCGAGCCACCACCTAGATGGACCACCATGCAAAATTTTAGCCAATTTCATTGAAAAACCGAGGAGTACGGGCTGCGGTACCACACACACACATATATATATATATATATATATATATTACTGAAATTGTGAATCTCCGCTTCAATGTTTTTTCTCTCTTAGCTGGTCTCTTAAAAATAGCTTGGGCATAAAGGTGATGAAATTTATTTGATTCATCTTATCATGAAACTAGCTTGGGCCATAAGGTGATGAAATTAAATCTGACACTCTTATCATGAAAATATGCTTACTTAATTTAGAACTTTACTAAAGAGCTAAGAGAGCCCAGAAAATTTTGGCCTCCCTAGGATTATTCTTTGGGTAGAGCTATAAATAAAACTGAACATGAGTTAACATTTAGCAAAAAAAACGCATTATAATGAAAAAATATCATTTTGAATAATTTATTAATATTTTCCCAGTTTTTCATTATTGCTTCCAACATTAATATCATATGATGGAAATTGTAACGCAAAGGTTTTGTGCAAATCAATTAAAATATTTCTGATTTACTCTAACCTGTCATAAATTAAAAAAACATTGGTGAAAATTTTTTGGGCTCTCTTAGCTCTTTAGTAAAGTTCTAAATTAAGTAAGCATATTTTCATGATAAGAGTGTCAGATTTAATTTCATCACCTTATGGCCCAAGCTAGTTTCATGATAAGATGAATCAAATAAATTTCATCACCTTTATGCCCAAGCTATTTTTAAGAGACCAGCTAAGAGAGAAAAAACATTGAAGCGGAGATTCACAATTTCAGTAATTTCATCCACTTTGAACAGCCAAAGGCCAAAAATCCACCAGAAGCCCAATATGTACAATGCTTTAAGACGAAGTTTATGATGAGCTGCTTGTTCACCATGGCCTGGTAGAAGCCCATGAAGACAATGTGTAAGCAAATGGACACAAGATTTGTAATCTACGCCCAAATTTACCTGCATGATGTGGTTAATGAGGCCAAAAACCCTTTAAAATGCCCCAAGACGAAGTTGATGATGAGCTGCTTGTTCACCATGGCCTGGTGGAAGCCCATGAAGACAATGTGTAAGCAAATGGACACAAGATTTGTAATCTACGCCCCAATTTACCTATATGATGCAGTTATTGAGGCCAAAAACCCTTTAAAATGCCCCAAGACGAAGTTGATGATGAGCTGCTTGTTCACCATGGCCTGGTAGAAGCCCATGAAGACAATGTGTAAGCAAATGGACACAAGATTTGTAATATACGCCCCAATTTACCTATATGATGCGGTTATTGAGGCCAAAAGCCCTTTAAAATGCCCCAAGACGAAGTTAATGATGAGCTGCTTGTACACCACGGCCTGGTAGAAGCCCGTGAAGACCAGATTTGCACATATGGTTGTTTGGTATCAAATCGTATCTATTTTTTGAGCCTGTTCCATATCTAGGCTCTAAATTAACTTAAAACATCGCCACTGGGCAGCATTACCTTTTTTAGGTTTCTTACAAAGCACCCTAGGGCTCAGAAATGGTCAAAAAATTTTTTTTGAAAATTCAATGTTTTTTGGTCTAGTTTGGTGTAGTTTTTGACGAGGTTTCCGAATCTGTCTTTATTTTTGCCCAAAACGGCTTCAAAAAAATTTTATTCAAGTTTTTCGATTTTTTTTATAAGGGTCCCCCCTTATGTTCAATCAACTTTCCAACCTCAATTTCGGCATAAAGGAGGCCGAAAATCAAAATTCTGAGGGCCTAATGCCACCCTCCAGGGTCGATATACTATAGTGACGTTGAGACTGGAGCCCCAGATATTGCCAGTATGCCTCCCGAACAGAACGTACGGCGGATGGCGGACGGCGGATGGCGGACGGATAATGGACGGACACTTTTTAAAAAGTTATTTGGCCATAACTTGCCCAATTCTCAACCAAATTTGGCAAATTTTTTTTACCACCGCGGCGAGGCAAAGGGGCCTGCGTCTGGTCAGGTTAGGCAACTTTACTTTTGCGCTCTTTTTTTTTTTTTTTTGTTTCTATAAATGCAAGTGCAGGGCACGGTTCAGGTCAAAGCGTATCTGCATACACTTTTTTTTCCTGAAAGCTAAGAGGGCCACTTTGGTCCTTGGGGGGGGGGGCTTGTGCCCGGCCAATAGGAAACATTATTTTCCTGAGTAGGAAAAAGTTTTTCCTGAAAATTACCAATTTCCTCTGTAGCATCTGAACAGGCTTGGGATTTCCGCACGAAGAACTTGAGTTTTTGTTCGCAATTCATGTATGCTGGTTCTAGATCTGTACTTACTTTTGAATTTGGTTGAGAAACCACAGACTTTTCCTTTCTGAGTCAAGAGATTGTCATGTTGAATGGCTGAAAATTGCCCCCACAGAGCTTGAGTTTTTTTGTTCACAATTCATAACTGCTGATTCTAAGTGTCTGTTTACTTTTGAATTTTGTTTAGAAACCACAGACTTTTACTTTTGCTTAATTTTAGGATTTTGCTACATGTTAAGATGCTCAGCGGTCACCTATTGCGCTTTGCGCCATATACTTGTTTTTAAATTAAAGCTCTGTGTCTCTAACTCATAACTCTGTAACTTGCCCATAGAATATTTTTGGCAGCCAGTCATATTTTCGAAAGCCGTAATAGGGTTTGTCCTTGGCTAAGAGGGAACCGTGTTTCCCCTTCGCTCGCACGGCCCCAATATAT
>JASANA010011720.1:0-12740 GCA_030248095.1 Ptycholaimellus sp. GST1_10 | reverse complement strand
GGAAGACGCACCGTCCATGGGAGACTGCCAGAACGTCCCGCCAGTCACCACCGGATCCTTAGCCCCCAGCATGCTAATGGGGAACTGACAGGTCTTCTGCCTGCTATTGTCCATTTCTCAAGCCCTCAACGAGACATCGGAGGCCACTGAGACCATCCGCCTTGGCTGGAGAACACGCCTCTGCTCAGCCGCTGCCAGCTGCTCAGGACCTGCCTGCCACAGCCGGTGACCAAGGCCTTCTACTCACGGCCACTGGTGACCAAGGTCTCCTGTCAGCCACTGCTGAAAACCTGGACCTTCGGCGTGAGACCGGAGGCGGCAAGGGCATCCCACCGCCGTCGGAAGTTTCCCAGGCTTACTGCCGATGCTGCCAACTGTTCAGGCCTTCAAAACAAACGGCACAGCAAGGAGGAAGTCTGAGTGCGGCTTCAATCAATCCACAGGGTTGTCCTCAATAACCCTCATGGACCCAGCAAGCTACGCTGGACCTTCACTAGCCGGAAGTTGTCATCTGGAACGGGAATGAAGAGAAGTAGATGACTGCCAGTCATCTGCTCCACAGACGGATGCTAGAACGGCCAAGGAATTAAAGTCCAAGGATTTAAGCTGAGCCTCAGACGACCCTTGTGTCAACATCTCCACAGGATGGAGGAGAGAACTGTAAGACATGTCCAGTCGCCAGCGCTCATGTCTTCCGTTCCATTGCCATCTCGGACTCGTCCGGGATGCGAAAACCTCCAGTCCACTCAACGAGAGAGTCAGAAGAGCGTATCTACCCCTTCTGACCTTCAACAGAAAGTGCGGCTGGAACTCCGACTGCAACTTCCACAACTGAGTCATGGACTACCTCAACGAGGAATGCCTTACCGGACCCCTACATGTAGGACTTATCGGATATCATCTGCTTCACCGGCCCGGGGGGCTAGTATACTCCTTTGGATGTCTCCAATCGCAATCGGCGCCTCCCAAGCACCAGCAGGCCAGGAGCCGGGACAGTACATAGTGTATCAACCCCTACTATAGCTACTACTTCGGCCGCGGACTGCTAGACAGCTGCTACTGCGCCATGTTCACCAGACAGCAGGGCAGGCCAAACTATCTGGATGATACTGGTTGGGACAGCGCCTCCCCCGGGCCTACCTGTAGCTATGAGGCTTGTACGGTCAACGGAGTTGAATAATTTCCAACCTCACCCTTGCAGTCTTCACTCGTCAACCATCAGCACTGCCAGCCTCCAAAGAGACGGGGGGGGGGGCGGGGCGCCCCGGGTGACTCAGCAACCGGCGCTGCACGCAGTCTCTGGTTGACATGACCATCACTATGAGGTAGCTTGAGTCCAGCTCCACCACCATCGATTACTTCGGACACTTCACAATCGAGCCTAGTGTCACAAAGAACCTCCAACACCGTCACTGGCTGCCTGAACATCCACCGCCCACGGCCAAGCATGATGTTGCTGGATGAATGTTACAAAACCCGGAAGTCTCAAGACGGTCGCCATTGGACCCCGCAGTGCTCCACGCATGGCCGTGAGCTCCAGAGCAAGAGCTCGTGGTTCACACAGTCCTAAGCTCACCATCTGACTGGCCTGGGACGACGGGCACCCATAGCTTCGGACCCATGCTTCTGGTCGCCCACCAACTCCGGCAGCCCTAGACACACTACTGATGGCCTCACGGACTGCTGCAGACATCGGGTGTCCCAGGAGACCACTGCCTCACAACCTTCGGACTCCGTACAGCCTTATGGCCGCCAGACCTCTACGCAACCCGGTCTCAAGGCCTCGGTGCAGTCCCACTGCCAAGAGATTGTATGGCTTGGCGGCCACCACCGTCTCATGGCCCAGTTCAGTGCACCCTACCGAGTGGACTCTACAACCTTCAGCTCACCACAAAGACATGCCCGGCGGGAGGATGTAGGGTACCCACACCAAGCTGGTCTGCATCAGCATCGCGAAGCACGGAATCATGGATACACTCCACGCTGCCCTCCACCACTTCCCGGATGCCGAGCCTCCAGTCTGTGCACTCATGGCCAGAAGACTTTCACGGCCACTTGGTGGACTGCCCCACGGAGGACCTACCACAGTTTGACCACTATCGTTGATTGCGGCAAGCCAGACATCCTGGATCGCGTCCACCACCACTGTGCTACGCCTCATCACCTTCAACAACCAGGACACCAACACACCTTAGAGCTCCACTGTGCACAGCTACCGCTCTGCTTCCCATCTGACACGACCATTGGAGTGAAGCAGTCTGAATTTAGCGTCACCTCATCTTCCGCCTCAGCTACTCTAAGATGAAGAACAGTGACATGCAGCTCAACCTTTTCAAGGCCACCACCTTCTGACAGAGGCTCTGACCACTACTCAGACCGCCCCCACCTCTCCCTAAATAGGAGGCCAGCAGTGGACTCGGTCCATGAGGATTGGGCCGGCGGGTTTGATAGCCTCCGCGGGGACATCGACAGCTTCCACCATCAACATTATGCATCCCAGTCTCACAAGATGACAACCTGACATCGTGCCCCTGAACTCTAGACGCCACAGCATCATACTGCATTATCTGGACATGTGGCCCCCACCAAGGAAACGCGGAGTACAGCTTCTCCGGGAGAAACAGGAAGAAGAGAAAGGCGGACTGACGTTACCCTGTTCTCCAAAGTGAAATGGAGAGCTGGAACTCCATCACCTGAAGGCTCCGCGGGTCACCGCCAAGCACCATCGCAAGGCTCATCGGATGCCTACCAGTCAAATGAGACAGGAACGCGGGAGAAGGACGTGGAGAGGGGAGGAGCTCCAAACGACGCGACGGAGAAGGGAGAGGCAAGGACTTCAACCGCAGAGGCCACGAGACCCCCTTCATCATAACACCAGTCATGCAAATGAGGAGCGACGCGAATGAACCGAGAAGAGAGTAAGGCCTGGATGAGCTTAGCAAGGTCTTGCCACAGATCTACTCCCATCATCACCTCTCCAGGGCATCACTCGCGCAGCGCGGCCTCCAAGTTGACCAGAAGAACTAAGCTAGAGCCTGATTGTAGCTGGAAAACCAGACACGAGCTCGTGCATCGCTACAACCGCTGCATCGGACCTCGACGACACACCTATCATGGCCTCAATTCCAGCCCCCGCCACCTCCATTTGCCACCAATGCCTCGAGATCGTCGGGCCGGCTGACCAAGTCCGATGCAGTTATTGTCCACGACACTACTGCCTGGCCTGTGTTCAGGAGGAGCTTGGACCCATCCTAGGACCGTCGGATGCCGGATTTCTTATGATAATCTATCAATGGCTATTGGAGAGCAAACTGATGACCTATCACTGCCTGACGTGCGTCCACGCCAACAACGTCTCCTGGTGTTCTATCGTGGATCAACTAGTGGCCCAGGGAGTCTTCCATCCAACGATTGTGGGCAACCTCCTTGTACACAATGACAAGAGCAAGGAACTCACACAGTTCATGGAATTGTGTGACATCCTCTACCGCGAGACCAGCGTTCTCCTAGAGGCCGCCCAGGCAGACCCAAGAGCAACGAAGGGCCACAGATTGCTCACCGACACCAAGGACTGCCTCGCGGGAAGAAACGGCGACAACGACCCATGTTGGATGGACGTTCCACTTCCCCATCACAGAGACTATACCAACATGGCACATGTGGGGTTGGCCATCGTTCTGATCAAGAACCAGCTGGGAAGACTTCCTCCAGTTGATCACTGCTGACCAGCACTTCAACGCCATTACCGGAAGCTTTGCTTCAACAGGAGACAGCTACAGGTGGCGGCAGAAATAACTGAGGAAGTCGACGCCATGACAGCTCTTCTCTCCTTGTCCGAGACCCAAACGGAGGAGGCGGGACAGGACCAGACAGCAGTGTCCAAGCCGGTCACGACATCGCCCTCACTCGATGAACTGCCAAATGAAATTCTGGAACTGATACTACAACGCCTTGATGGACACAGCCTCGCCAGCACTAGACTCATGTGCGGTAGATGGCACCAGTTGGTGGACCAGGCACCTTGGGAGGCCTTACCCAAGGTCCACTTCAGCTCACTGACAGTGACGTCACAGAACGGACTGGAGATCAGACTGGAGAAATCCACAGACAACGCCATTCCGGGAGACACAGAGGATGATGAACCACCGTTCAAGTCACTTCGTCTTGACCCTCAACCGAACGGAATAAGGCAAATCAAGAAACAGAAAAGGAATAGCCTGACAAGGAGGGCAGTCGGCCCTATACTCAAGATCACGGACTTGATGTCAAAGGAGGAAATACCATACCTCATGAACTACTTTCAACACATCTCCACCGACAAACTCGTGCTGCAGAGCCTGAGTGGCAAAGGATTGATGACGATGTTGCTGATATTCAAGAGGATGTGCTTGGATAACAAGGTACTCGTCCTCGACTTCTGCAACTTCAAGGACATCCCCAGACACATGGTTTTCAACTTCCTCAAACCTTGCCGCAACCGCTTGACGGAAGTCCAACTTTCTTTCTGTCGCCACATGGACACCTCTTTCTCTCCCTTCGAGTTCTGGGCGGCGGTTGGCGACCTCTCCGGCTCCCAGCCTACTATCCGGCTCAAGGACCACTACGCCAGCTCTCCGTGGTTGGACCAACTGGCAAGAAGGATTTTGAGTCTTTCACATCCGCCATGGATGCTCAAACTCGACGGAGTCAATCCTGCACGGGAAGCAGTCTACCAGCGTGTACTGGACTGGCTGGAAGAAGACACGAAGATGGGGCCAGTGTGGGTGGGAGAGAGACGGAAGCGAGAAGGAGCAACCGAACCTTCCGGCTCCCAGGGAACTGTGGCTCGTCAACCAGCACGTGATGGGAGCGTCGGCTTCCCTGCAAGTTCATGGACTACCGTTGTCCAGGCAGGAGTTCAGAGTCAAGGAGGCGGTTCGACCTTGTCTACCGAGCGGGAAGAACCAGAGAGGGAAACCAGACGGCGAGACTTCATCATCAAGATCGACAATTGCCGTGGCATTTGTCTGAACCGCTTCAGATACCAGCTCTGGACCTACGTCCTGCAGCCCCGCGGCATTAATGTTGCAATCCAGATTCACAAGATCCTGGAGCGCTGCTTTAACGGCTAAAACCGCTACTTGACACATTGGGAGCAACTGGTATTGAACCGACCAGATGGAGCTCAGCTCTCCCTCCACCTACAATGTTGACCTCCCAACTCCACAACCGTCTTAACCACAATATTTGCCTACTTCAACCCTAACAACTACCTGAAGCCACTTCCCTTCCCACGGCTCCAAATACGGCAGTGTCGGTCATCTCATAGTCTACTTTGGCCCTTGACCTTCACCGAGAGCAGCTCATAGAGTCCAGCATCATCTTCCCTCTGGACTATGAGAGCACGACCGCCGCTTTGCTCCGCTCACATCTATGAACTTGGAGTTCGCTTCACTATGGCGCCGAACAAATGATGATTCTCCTCCAGTCCCCCTTAGTATTGCGATGCTTGTAGCTTAGATCCGAGGCCCCGTTCCTCTGCTGGAGCTAGTTGTGGATGTGATCACTCCTGTCCTTCCCGGCCGCCCCGCGGGTGCGCTGTGCCGTTTCCCAAGCTGGTTTCGTCCGACCCTGAGTTGTTGAGGTGGGCAGAAGGGAGGCCGGGATCAGTTGCTCTATAATGTGGCTCACTCTGCCCCAACCAGTTCCGCTCTCTTCCTAACCCCCTTTGGTGAAGACGATGAAAGTGTATCTTGCTACGTTCCTGCTGCATATCACCACAGAAATGGTCAAAAAATTTTTTACAAAATTTCAATATTTTACAGACAGGTTTTGTGTAGTTTTTTGCAAGGATTCTGAATCTGTGCTTGTTTTTGCCCTCTGAGCACCCTAGCAAACGCTATTCGAAATATTAGATTTTTTTTGTAAGGGTCCCCCCTTACATTCAATCAAATTTCCAATCTCAATTTCGGCATAAATGAGGCCAAAAATCAAAATTTCGGACCCACCATGCCACCCTCCAGGGTCGATATACTATAGTGACATTGAGACTGGAGCCCCAGATATTGCCAGTATGCCTCCCAGTCAGAACGCATGGCGGACGGCGCACAGCACACGGCAGACGGCGGAAGGATAACGGACGGACACTTTTTAAAAAGTGTTTTGGCCATAACTTGCCCAATTCTCAACCAAATTTGGCAATTTTTTTTAATTGAAGCTCTGTTTCTGCTGCATCCGTTGAGCCTACTCACAGCTCTGTAACATGCCCACGGAATATTTGGCAGGCAATCATATTTTCAAAAGCCGTAATAGGGTTGGTCCTTGGCTAAGAGGGACTTTAAGAGCTAAGAGTTGAGAGATTTAAGAGCTTAGCTAAGAGGGCTAAGAGGGTCTCCTTGGCTTACGATCTGCTAGCACAGCCTCGCTATTGCCAAGATGCGTGGTCTTTGATCCCAATAAAAAAGCTCAAATAACGTTACTATACCACCCATATGAATCACTTCTAGTCATAATCAGCTGGTTTAATTCAAAAGCCACAAAGTTATGCTTGTTCGAATTTTTGAAACATCAAAATATTAGTTTTTTGAACATGATTCACTAAAAACAAATAGTTCGTAAATTGCATTTTATAGTTTCAAGATACCACCTAGACAGATCTTCATGCCAAATTTCAGCCGTTTTTTTTATAAAACTATTATTTTATGCTTTTTCGAATACTTGAAACATAATGATTTAAGGTTATTGGCCATAAAGCAAAATATAATGAATAATTTTCGTAAATTCCTTTTAACAGCTTCAAGATCAAAACACTGGCTAAACAAACGTACATGCCAAAATTGAGCTGATTTTATTGAAAAATCAGGGATTTATGGATGTTCAAAGTTTTGAAACATCAATATTTTAGGTGTTTGACTAAATATGAAGAGATAATAAACTTTCCAAAAGGCCTTTTCTCAACTTCAAAATATCACCTTGACTGACGTACATGCCAAAATGCAACTGATTTCATTGAAAAACCATCAATTTATGGATATTCGAATTTTTGAAACATCAAGATTTTAGGTTTTTTTTTGCCATAAATCGGGAAAAATGAATATTTCGGAAATTCCTTTTGTCAGCTTCAAGATAACACCCGGAGGGACATACCTGCCAAAAATCAGCTGACTTCATTGAAAAACCAGTGATTAATGATTTTTCGTACCTTGAAACATCAAAAATTTAGGTTTTGGGTGAAAATCGCAAAATTATGCCAAGCACAAAAAATGGCCTGGAGATACCACCCATGCGGAATTTCATGCAAAAAAATCAGCCAATTTCGTTGAAAAACCGAGGAATATGGGCCCCGCAAGACACACACACACACACACACACACACACACACACACACACACACACACACACACACACACACACACACACACACACACACACACACACACACACACACACACACACACACACACACACACACACACACACATATATATATATATATATATATATATATATATATATATATATATATATATATATATATACTAGTCAAATAGGTCAGTGGCCGCCTAATTTTTGGAAAAAAGAGAGCCATATTTGGCTTACCAATGGTACCAGATATAGTTAAAGTTATGTGACCAAATCTTCCTTAAATACAATTATGTTATTTAGAGGACAAAACCATGGCCTTTCCAGCTACTACACAGCATGATAGGCTCAAAGATCTCAAGATGCTTGCGAATACTTTAGGTCAATGCACATCATTTGCATGGTCTGGGCAAACACTGACTCAACCTTGCCTTGAATAATTACTTGATTCATCCCAAATACATCAGACTCCTGGGTAGGCCGAAAATCGAAAAATTGGCATCAGTCAATCCATTTTTTGAAAAATATTTTACAATAATCTTTGAACACTAAGCAATGCATTTTAAACAGAACTATTGTAGCTTCAATTCAAAAAAAAGTCCGACAGAAAATGTTAAAAACTGGATGAGTTATGGGGTTTCAAAATCAAAAAATGGCCAAAAATCGCAAAAATGGAAACGTTTTCAATTATTTCATATTTTCAGCATTACCCATACACAGCGCGCCCCAAAAAATATTGAATAACTCGTCAAAAGCCATACATAGAGCTATAATTTGCCAAGATAAGTAAAGAATCCGGGTGGCGCCGAGGCACCCCCCAAAATGGTATCACCCATATTATATAAGATATATATATGCGGACAGACGGACACAAAAATGGGGTAACTGCTTAAGCTGCCTTGGCCGCCCGCTGCTTCAGGCAGGGCGCCAGAGCTCCTCCGGCCTCCGGGCACGGGTGCTACGGCCCCTAAGCTTTGCCTAGCATGCTTCGCATGCCAGGCTACGCTCTGGGGCCTCCGCACCCATGGTCTTTGTGCTACTCCTTCCTGGAACCACCTCAGAGGACCTGGAAGCAGTCAACCTCCCCAGACACACCCCCAAGCGCCCTCTGACTGAGGACATCATCAGACATCGACTGCTCCAAGCACAATCTGAAACCCAGGAATTAGCCAAAGCACCACCCAAAGGGGTCAAGTTACAAATATGTCCCTGCCACCCCAGAACTGGCAGGATCTTCACCATACCTGAGGTACCAATGGACTGCCACATCCCCAAGGAGGCCTTCCACTCCTACCACCCCGTTGATGTCTACTGCACCAATGGCAAACCGCCGCAGTCAACCACAGTCAAATGCAAACTGGATATCTACACAGTGTCCGTCCAGCTCCTACACAGTACAACGTCGACTTATTCTACCCCATCATCCTCCGCTCCATCCCCATCCACAAATGCATCAAGGCATGGAAGGAGAACAAGTTCAGTGGGGTCCCCCTCAGAGCCCAGAGACAAGGCTTCTACTCCACAGAGCAGAAGGTGGAGATCACCCACTACTGCTGCTGGCAGACCTTCTACTACTCTGTCACCAACCTCCACCTCTATGTCAGCAACATCTACTCCAACCATGGCTCCCTCACCACAGACCTCCAAGTGGACCTCTCCAGCTGTGACATCAACAAGGAGAGCTGCGTCACCCCCACCAGCACCATCCACTGGGATGATACCCCTATCTTGGATTTCTGCCCCTTCAAGCTCCTCGGCACCTACCACACAGACATCATGGGCAATCGAGTGCTCATCCCCAACCTGCAGACCTCAGTCACCACCTACAAGCCCAAGGGGGACTTCAACTTCACCAAAACAGAGATGAGGTGCCTGCACAATGGCACTCTGCCCACCCTTGAAGGTATGGCAGTGCACATCCACTGGGACATCAAGAAGACCCTTGAGTACCCAAAAAGCAACAAACACCAGGGAGAGAATGACGACCCCCATGTCCACCTCAAGACCATCCTCCCTGGCGACAAGGAAGTACCCCCCAGGTACCCACACAAGCCCACTACTAGAGACCCCTCCAGCCACTGGAAGAGCAGGAAGCCCAACTGGGCTTAGTCTTGCCTCCAATGGAGCTACGAAGTGGAGATGGCAGTGATGGAAGAATGGCTGAAGTGGCTCAAAGACAACCCCATCTCCTTGACCCTCGACGCTGACAAATCGAGGCCCCTGCCTAGTCCTAGAAGCATAAAGACTAAAAGTCTTGCTTGCGGAAATATATCAGCCTCCAATTTAACAGAACTCTTGGAAGGCCACGATATTCTGGGCAAAGTGGCGCAGCATTGTGCGCAGAGTTGCGGAGCAGAGCGGAGCTAACGACTCCCTTTTTCTCCGGCCCTCCAGGCACTCCGCATCATGCTGTCGCCTCCTTTGGCCCCACCTCAGAGCCCTTCTTTACGAAACTCTTAGCTTCGGCTAATTGAGTGCAAGTAGAGATAAAGGCAGGTTTTTTGAGATGCCCATTGGCCAGTCAAGCCTTGCCCATGGAGCAAAGCCTCATGTATTCACTTGCCACCCCTCTCTATGCCAGTGTCGCTTCATCTGGAAAGGAGGCGAGAATAAGCGGCCTTGTTTGCTTGGCCCCTTCTAGGAACAGCCCAGCAGACAGAGCCGCCTTTACTCCATCCCTGGGCCAGTAAGGCCAGCAAACTCTGCTCGCCAATTCCTCCGAAGTGCACACCAACCCGCTCCCTTTGAACATTGGCCAGGCCAAAAGTTCATAGATTGAGCAACCCTTTGCGGAGCTTTCCACCTGATTTATGGCCGGCTCCCAGGGCACATTGACCTCATTGAGGCCCATTTGCCCCCGGGCAGGAGCTATGGTACCCAGCAGAACAATCTGCCCTTCTCCTATTAAGTCAGAGATTGTACGCAATAAACATAAAAGTTTAGCAGACTTTTTCGTCACCGTAAATCTAAAGTCTCTTTAATGCAAAATAATGCTGAAAAGAGCAATATTTTGATGCTGAGAAGCATCAGAATATGAAGTCCTTCTAGAAACGAATCTGTGAAGGCTCCTGGCAAGGCCCCAAAAGGCCTGTTTGGATGAGGAGGGACAGGGAGGAGAGCCTCTGTTCATCCACCTGCCCTTGGCCAACAATTGGCTTCAAGAGCAGAAATGCTAGGCAGCGCTGAAGCCTAACCCTCAATGCCCTCAGCTGTGCGCCGCCCAGTATAGCCTCTCCAACCTCTTGTCTAGTCTAACTCAGCCAATAAACAATTGCAGCAGAGTTACACCTATCTACGATTCATCAGCAGAGCAACATTTGCAAAGCTTTTGAATTTAGTTATGGCAACTTTCGTCTAGTCTGCAACTCTGTCTGCTGGATTAATTGCGGTCAAAATGACGCATAATCAAAATGATGCATAGAGTAAATGAGAATTGCTTAACGTTGGAGCTCTTAGTGAGTCTCACGTTTGTTCATCAGCTCTGGCCTCTGAAAGGCAAAGCAGAGTGGACTGAGCACCCACTATGCCAGATGCATATCTGTTTCTGGGCCATCTCTGAAGGCATGTAGGCTGACCTAAAATGCCACCAAGTTGCCTTTGCATTTGATGGGGAGTACTGTCTCTTTGTGGATCTTTGTTGCATGCCTCTCTGGAAGGCCTCTGCCCTGGCCCTGAACTACGACAGCAGCAGGGAAGGCAAAGATAGGCAGTGTAAATGCAGCCAACAGGCCATCATTCTGTCCCTGTTTCCCAGATGGAGTCTGGAAGATAGCAAACTCTTGACCTGCAGCAACCCCTCTTCGTAATTAATGAACCAAGTTTAGCCTTGCCCCAGACACCTCTGGAGGCTATGGGATCGTAAATATGGCCATTTGTCAATGCACCTACCCTCCACACCCCTGCCATTACCTTCTCTTCATTGCCACCTTCTCTACACACCCTATCCCCCCTCCCCTCACCCTGCCCTCCTCTGGAGGCCGAGGCACGGAGATCCGGAGATAGCTCCTCTGTGCAGATGCAAAAGCGCCACCCAGGCCTGCTTTAAACTGCGGCCCCCCAGAGGCCAATATCCAGTCTGCTCCAGCCCACCCCCTGCGCTGACCAGCCCACTACCCCCTCACCCCTTCAATCCCCCAGATCCAAGCACTAAGGAGAGGCCCCACCCTCCTGGCTGCCCCCTACCCAAATAGGCCATGCCTACTGGAAGAGGGAGGTCTCAGCTCTGCTGGATTTCTCAGTCACTTGCCCCTCACTCCTCCTCTGCTGTTCCCAGCTCAACTCCCTAGAAAGACTGCTCCATGCTGGCCCAGTCCAAGATGCCCTTCCCAGACCAGGCACCCAAGGAGCAGATGGCAACGGCCTGGCCAGGTCTCCATCTCAGCCAGGACAGCTTCTCATCGACAAGGAGGACACTGCCCCCCCTGGCAGCTCTCCTGGCAGTCATCGATCAAGAGGTCAGCTGCCTGGAGCAAGGGGAGTGCCTCATGCTGGATCAAGTGATATTGGCAACACAGCTCAGAGAGGACCCAGTGTTCATCCGGTGAGTGCTGGACCTGGTTCCCCACTCCGTCACCCTGCCACCTGGCCCAACCGCCTGCCCGCCCGCCACCCAGCTTGCCGCCATACCCTGCAAGCCACGCATGACAGCCCTCCTGGCGAGCAATGCACAAGGCCAAGGCAACTCCCGCCACATTGCTCTCCATGAGTTGGATGCCAACTGCATGGCCCAAACTCTCTACTCCTTTGGAGTGCAGGGGAAGCAGGTCATGTTGAGCTCGCTCCAGGCCATGCTGCAGCTCCGCCGCACCTTGCCCTGGCTGATGGACATCTACTTCACCCACCCTCCACCACCTGGAGCCAACTGGGTGCGAGGACTGAAGTTGAAGATGTTCCCGCTCCCAGCCGGCTCTGGACCCGCCCCGGACCCCCACAGTCCCCCAGTGGGAGACGGAGATGTGACAGAAGAGATGCAGAGAGAGTGCCGGTGCCTAGCCTACCTCACAGCCAACCAAGGCCACCTCCTGGAAGCCCTCCAGGAACGGGAAGCCCAGGTTTGTCAACAAATCCACTTCTCCACCCGCTCCTCAGCTCCCAGCGATCACAGCAACAGTACCAACAACCAACTCTCCTGGGACAACAACAATGACCTCTCCGCCACCTACCACAACATCTACGCCCAAATTGACATCCTAGCCAACACCATGGCTCAAACCAAAGCCTCTCCCTCTTCTACTGATTCTGTGCCAATTATTGTAACATGTTTAGCATCGATGCATTTTTACATACGTTATGCTGAAAATGTTTGCCTTTCCTAATTTCGAATGCCACAACATTCAACCATTACACAAACCTAGCATTCCAATTTCCTAAACAAATATTTATATTCAAAATTAAGCACT